>SRPV01000101.1:0-38990 GCA_018360135.1 Claviceps sorghi | reverse complement strand
GTAAGACAAAGAAAAAGAACAAAAGACCGTGTCGAGCAAAACGGCCGCAGGATTTGCAGAGTTTGGCGCGGTGTGGATGGATTGCCACGCAGACGCCAGGCCAGGACGGGGCGGTGTCTGGTGGGTGGTGGTGCGGTGGTAGTCCTCGAGTCTGGAAGATGGGCGACGACGACGAGGCGTTTGGCGGCGACATGCAGCTCCAGTCGCGCCGAGCCTCGCATCCAAGTCCGAGCTCTGGTGGGACCAGCCCGGCGCGTGCGGGGCTCACGCAGGACGAGCTCGAGTTGGCCAGACCAGACCAGACCAGACCAGACCAGACAGGCAATGCGGCCCCACCTCGAGGCTTGGGGCAGGAAGCAAAACGCCTCGCCGGGAACGGCCAGACCAGACCAGACGTCTCGCCGTCCATGGCCTCGGGCATTTCATGGCTTGCACGCCCTGGACACCAGGAAACGAAACGCAGCGCCGCCAGACACGACGGACCGCCTTGAGCCCGCCGGGCCATCACCATGAATCTGTCCTGGGCCGATGCAAGCCCCTCGCATCCCCCCACCACGCCTGCATATGTACAGTACATACATACATACGTTGAGATGCCGCCCCTCCCAACGAGAAGCAAACCAAAACAAGGGACCAAAAAAAAAAGAAAAAGAAAAGAAAAGAAAACCCAAGCGCGGGGTTCCTACCTCACGCCTGCAGGGACAGACAAAGCCTGCGGGCTGCACATCACCGCAACCGATTTGCGGGCCATCTCTTCGAGTGCGTTACGGCGCCAACGAGGTCACGAAATCGCTAGTGGACCAATCAACGAGGCGAGGCGAGGTGAGGGGTACTTGGGGTTCACACGGAAAACACTCTCTATTAGAAGGTACAATATCTCTTTTTTACAAGGCGATACATTGACTCACAAACAACCAACGCAGCAACGATAAGTAATCTTCACGTACGGCTCCTAATTTGGGACCCGTGACCTCGTCGGCGCCCTGACGCACCCAAAGGGACGGGGGACGATGGTGGCGACGCCGTGACCAGACGGCGTGTACAGACCAAAGAGGGAATCCAGGACATGATGCGGGTGCATAACCCGCTGGCATGTCTTGAACGCAGTCCCATCTATCCGCTATTTCTCCGCTGTCGCTAAAAAAAAAAAAAAAAAAAAAAAAAAAACCACTCCATCAAACCGGCTAGCTATCCTGTTGACGTCGGCTCACCACCATCTCATCGATTCCTCCGCCTGCCCCTCCTCCTCTCCGGCACACTGGCGCTCCCCCCCTCCAGCTCCCCCCCCTCAACCTTGCCCTCATTCTCCAGCTGCTTCAGCTTCTCCTGCCCCGAGATAAACATGCTCAAATCCCGGTTCATCTCCTTGAGTTCCTCATTCTCCGCCCTCAAGTCCGCCAGGCTCTTCCTCGTCGCCTCCTTGTCCGACGCTAGGTGCTCGATCCTCTTCAAGAGTCCCTCGTTGACGCGCTTCTCCTCCTGCAGCGCCTTGCGCATGTCGCGGGCCAGCGCCTCGCCCTTGGACGCCTTCTTGCGCTCCCGTTCCAGATCCTTCTCCAGGGACGGCACCGTCTCGCTGGTGAGCACCTTGAACTTCTCTTCCAGATCGTTGAGCTTGTCCACAGTGCTCGACGAGGCGGCTGCCATGCTCTCGGCCGCTTCCGACGCGCGGGCCGCCTTGTCGACGGCCTTGCTGATCAGCTCCTCGTAATATGCCCTCTGCGACTCGAGCTGACTGGTGATGAGGTGCGTGTATTCGAGGCCGATGTTGTCCAGCTTGGCTCGCGGAACCACATCTTCGCCGAGGGCCTGGTCGTTCTGCAGGCTCCTGCCCGGCAGTTCTACGACCTTGCCGTCCCCCTTGTCGCGAATCAGCCGGTGCACCCACATGTCTCCCGCGTAGTCCCACACATACTGCGTCTCCAGCTCAAGGGCGAAGCAGTGTGCCGTGTCCTTCCAATGATCCTTTGCATGTCCGCCTTTGTACCTGCCGCATCCCACGTTTCCACATATAAGACAAATCCACAGATCGTCCGTGCAGTCGCACGCACTGCATAGGTTGGATATGGACGACCCAAATGGTTGCGAGTACGGGTTATTCACATCTTCCTTGGCGCCCTCGGGGTGCAGGGTGTTGGTAAATCGACATACGGGGCACCCAGCTCCTCTCCAGTTCTGCAGACACGTGCAGTGGAACACATGAGAGCACGGCACAGTCATGAGCCCGTTCGTCTCGTCCATTCGCTCCAGACATACAGGACACGTCGGCAGCTCTATCAAGTTCGGAGTCGGCGGCGGAAACGGTCGAAGACTGTTCGATACCGTAGATAAAGATGACGGCTGAAGTGTCGCCGGCTGATCAACTCCAAGTCGTTGCGCAGGCATCTCAAACGTGATGGACTTGACAAATACCACATGGCACAGTTGCGGCTACAAACAAGCGGTTAGCAAAACAAGTATAGGCGAACTCGACCTGAAAAAGATTGACAAAAAAAGTAAAGAAAAGAAAAAAAAAAAAAAAAAAAAAAAAAAAAAAAAAAAAAAAAAAAACAGCAGCAGCAGAAGCAGCCGAGGGGAAACGAAAAAGATGGCAAATCAGTAGTCCCAGTACCTCGACAGAATTAAACACTTTGCCGTCAAACTCCCGCTTCCACTTCTTGGCCACCTTGCTGTCCCGAAAGTTCAGCAAGGCCAGGTAGCGATTCATCCTCGAAGTCATCACCATCCTGCAGTGGCTGAGTTCGTCCCTCCACCCGTCCCCGACGAATCCCAGAAAGTCACTCGGCGACATGTACGCCGGCACGGCAGGAATACAGAGCGTCTTGCAGTCGCGCCACGACGACGCCATTTCCTGCTCCTCGTCGTGCTTGTCACCGCCCGTGTGGCCGTTCTCTTCTTGGTTCTCTCGGTAAAAGTGCACGATGCCCCATCCGACCTCGGTGGATTTGCTCTCGAGGGGTACGAACTCGGCCTTGGTAGCGGTGCCTGCACCGCCGAAGGAAGGACCGAGGCTGGGCGCCGCCGAAGGCCCGGCACGGCTGGAGAACCCCGACATTTTCGTGTTTCGGACGGCGGCGGCCGGGTCGACGGACTGGATGCTCACGCGGCCAAAGCGCCAGTCTTTGACGGCAGCTTGAAGGCGCAAGGCAGCACGGGAGGAAGGACCCGAGAAACTGGTTGACCGGTCGTGCCACTCCTGTTCAGATGATGTCTCGAAGCCTCGGTGGTGGCAGTCTGCTAGAGGATCGGAATGAGGCTGGAAAGGTAGGTCATGGAAAATGCTCGTTTCGGGCGGGGGGAGCCAGACGCTTCGATCAGCGTCATGTAACGTGGTAAAAGTCGGGTCCGAAGTAGGGTATAGTTCGAATTTAAGATGGTAAAGGTAAGGCATCGCCAGTCCAGTGGCTCCCTTTTTTTGCTTCAGTCGATGGGCTGAGCAGCGGTTGTCGTCATGAATGCGAATGGTGTCAATTTGATGCCGTGTCTGTCATGGGATATAGCCGTTTTGAAAAGAGTCAGCTCGCTTGGTGAACTCTATGGATAGATCATGCCTGCACCTCATCGTGAGCTCATACAAGTGCGACTAGGCTACGGGAGCTTGGAGCGTTGTGGAGAGGTCGAGAGTTGATTGTTGAGAATTAATGCGACCAAACCTTGACCCAGGACGCGCGACATTCAATGTTTCTGATGGACTATGTGCTAGCTTGAAGATGAGAGGGGCCCGGTCAGTGGTCCACTAAATGACGTTTGGTGGCTGGGAGATTTGGTGTGGTACTACAGTATCGGTCCACGTGTCTTGTGCATTACTAAGTACCTAAGTACGTACTGTATATGTTCGGCAATATTCTACGTGCGCACCGTGCGAGACATCTTGATCACGATTCACAACACGCATTTGTAAGCGCAGAATACAATTCACAGTGCATGACAACAATGTTTGGCTACGCACGGCGTCTGTACTGATGCGCGTCTGTGGGAGTGAATGTATCAGCCTATCCTAGCTGAGCTATCGCCTCCTATGGATGCCTAGAAAAGAACCAAAACCCTGTGATATGACACATTGCTGCCTACTGACCGCCACGCAGACGAAGCACGAGATGCAACGTGCTTTCCTTTTGGATGTTGTAGTCAGCAAGAGTGCGGCCATCTTCCAGCTGCTTTCCAGCAAAAATAAGACGCTGCTGATCCGGAGGAATTCCCTCCTTATCCTGAATTTTAGCTTTGACGTTGTCGATTGTGTCCGAAGATTCCACTTCCAATGTGATCGTTTTGCCAGTCAACGTCTTGACAAAGATTTGCATACCGCCACGCAGACGTAGCACGAGATGCAACGTGCTTTCCTTTTGGATGTTGTAGTCGGCCAGAGTGCGGCCATCCTCAAGCTGCTTTCCAGCAAAAATAAGACGCTGCTGATCAGGGGGAATACCCTCTTTGTCTTGAATCTTCGCCTTTACGTTATCGATCGTGTCTGAAGACTCGACTTCTAATGTGATGGTCTTGCCGGTCAAGGTCTTGACGAATATTTGCATACCGCCCCGCAAACGAAGGACCAGATGCAGCGTGGACTCCTTCTGAATATTGTAGTCGGCAAGAGTGCGACCGTCCTCCAGCTGCTTACCAGCAAAGATCAATCGCTGCTGGTCGGGAGGGATGCCTTCCTTGTCCTGAATCTTGGCCTTGACATTGTCGATCGTATCCGAGGACTCAACCTCGAGTGTGATAGTCTTGCCGGTGAGAGTTTTCACGACTGTGATGGATGTCAGCGAAGCAGGTTCTCCCAAGATGTACCAGGAGGCCAACATTGGTGATGCTTACAAATCTGCATGCCACCTCGAAGACGGAGTACGAGGTGAAGGGTCGACTCCTTCTGAATGTTGTAGTCGGCGAGGGTCCGACCGTCCTCGAGCTGTTTTCCGGCAAAGATCAGACGTTGCTGGTCAGGAGGAATACCTTCCTTATCCTGGATCTTGGCCTTGACATTGTCGATGGTGTCGGATGACTCGACCTCAAGAGTGATGGTCTTGCCGGTGAGGGTTTTGACGAAGATTTGCATGGCTACTTCAGGCTGTAGATACTGTCGCTGACTTTGTGCTTGCTTGTAGTTGCTTGTAGTAAGGTCTCGAGATGGGTGGGCAGCAACTAGGACTTGCGGGCAGGGTAGAGAGTGGTATGGAGGAGGGAGAGAACCAGGAGATGGAGGGCGGCAAGAGGAGACTGTTTATGTATCTGGCAGATGACCAGTGGCTAAGCGGTGGTTGTCGGAATGGGATGACAAACGGGCATGGAACGGACGAGGGGGGGAGGCAAGGAGGGGGGACACCTGGAGGCAAACATGGAAAGGCGATTCACGGCCTGGGCGGGCAGGGCAGCTGGGCGCGGAGCGCACTAGCCGCGGCGATGACAAGTGGTTCGCAGCAGCATGAGTCATCTAGGTGCCTTCAATGTTCTTCTGCAGAGGCCGGGGCGAGAAGCCGGCACTCGGTGCATCCCCCAGAAGGCTCCAGAATAAAGGCGGCCTGCCCCAGCCTCGGCGGCTGGTTTCGCTCGCACTAGTCGTCTTCTTGGCCCGTGTCGCGTGGCGCAATCGCGTACCGACTACCTCGTCCATGTCCGCGACCCATCCCTTACCACGGTGCTTGGGCACGTATGCAGATAGGACCAAGTCGCCACATGAGTAGCCGGTACTTGAGGTATATACCAAGTCGTCTCGCCGTTCGCGGTTGCCGACCAAAACGCCTTCGCCTCTCGCCCCTCGCCTCCCGCCTCGCTCCTCGCTCCCTTCCCAGGGACGCGCCCACCATTCGCCTTCGTCCGGCCAGCTTCCTTGCCACATGCTGTCCAGCCGAGACGACGACGGGCACGTCGGAAGGCCGACCTCCAAGCCACCTCTAGCCTCCTCTGCATGCTGCCCGGCATGTCTATGTACAATATAATCCTTGTTTGATTTTACAGGAGTACATAACTAGGGTGACCCTAGGCTAGTTAGTCCAATCAGAAATTAGTATAGTTTTTAGAAATAATTAATATATAAATTAAAATAAATATTTATATTTATATATATTATATCTTTTTCTATAGTTTTTATAACTTAAAATATCCTTATATATTAATAATAGTATAAAGCTTATATAAATAAAGATATACTAATTTTAGTACCTAAGGTGGAGCTTAGTGGAGGTAGTGGGGCAGGTATTGGGTGTAAAATCATTCAGGGATTGTACTGTATGTACATATTCCTCGGCTGCGTGTCTCCTGCCAACTCTGATTGGCCCCACGCGGCAAGTCCAGGCCCCTGCGCCAAACAAATCCCCACCATCAGCCGGTCCTCCGATGGCGCCGCGCCCCCGAGGGCTCTCGTGCATCTCTTCGACCCGACACCATCGCCGTCGGGCTGATTCCTACTTCTCAACCTGACGCTCTCCGACCAGTTGCGGTGCGGACGCTGCCAAAGCCAGTCCACGCGCCGCAGTGCTGTGAGCGAATGTGCACCGACCCAAACACGCACGCACCGCGCGCGAACCCTGCCTCGTTATCATGTTCACCTTTCAAGGTTGTCGTCTGGACTCTCCACTATCCGGCCGTGACGAAGTTGACGTCATTTCCCCGAGGGGCCAGGGGCCGTGGCCGTGACCTCCGAACCGCCACCAAGACCAGAAAGCATGCCAAAAGAGACTTCGTAACGACAAAAGAAGAGAACAAACCATTACAACAACAACAACAACAACCACCGCCACCAGGCATCTTGTACGCCCCCCGGATCTTCACTCGAAGGGACGACAGAGCCGGTCGTGAATCGTCAACGTTGTCACACTCAGATTGCCTACTCCAGTGTTTTGGGAGTGGTAGCTGCTCCTCCCTCCATGGAGTCCTGCCCAGACGTCTCTTACCTGGGGCGTTTGACATCATCATCAGCAGTAACATACTACAAGTACAGTCTACCTTTCCTGACTGATTAAACCTTCGGGCGCGGTTCAGAACCATCTTCTCTTGTAAGGCGAGGAGAATAGACCTCGGCTGTCGTGCGTGTGTCTCCCGCCCGCTTTGGCTGGCTTCAGTGAGGCGAGAAACTCCACTCCCAGCTCATGACCAGGAGGCCATCTTCATTTCGCTGACGAGATGAAAGCGTCATCGTGCATACCTCCCCGGTTCGCCCGGCATAATTCTTCGTGATTCATTTCAAGGGCACTCATGCAATGTATTGAAATCATGTATTTCCTTTTGATTGAATAAATCTTGATACTCGTTCTGGTGTTCTCGTGATATCGCATGCCGCATTCTCATAATCGTCTTCAAATCATCCACATAAGACATAAGGAAGATAAATACACAACACACCATCACACATCCCTCAAACTGACATGTAGATCCCAAGGGAAAACAAAAAAACAGGTGAAAAAAAAAAGAACATTTCGACGTCCGCTTTTCAAATCATTCAAAAGAAAAAATAACAATAAAAAAACATAAGACTTATCGTAAGCTCGTGCTAGAAATTCGTCGCACAGTCGTAATACATTGCGCCGCATATCAATCCAGTCGTGGCGAGAAGAAAAGATAACTTGGATAACCAAAGCTTGTAGTGGGGATCCAAGGGTGAAAAAGGACGAAACAAGGAAAATCCGTGCCCTTCTCACCTCCACCAGCCACAGTGGTAACGAGATCGAGGCAGACACACCGGCATCATCGTGGTATTTAATTCGCACGAATCACAAGTTTCGAGAGAAACTTATTTGACAAGGAATCAAAATTATAAGGATCAAATTTTGACTCCTTGCGGGTGCGCAAATAAGACTCTGCAAAGCCTTCTTGTCAGTACATGGTCGATTCTGAAGCAAAGACTTGGAAGACGGATGATGGAACACGTGTCGCAATATTGTATACTAACCATGCTTGATGACGTGTTGGCGGACCTCGGTTAGAGCCTCACAGACGGAAACGTTGTTGTGAAGAAGGTGCCCGTGCTGCCTGGTGTCCCAGTCGGTGAAGGCGGGCAGCTTCTGCGAGATGGCATGAAATAAGCCCACAATGACTCCAACAGGGGTTGTCTCCATGTCGTTGCAGAATTTGTTTACCGCCGCGGGGTCCGGTACTCGGTAATGGCAATCAAACTGCATTTCTTCCCACACGGCTAGGAGAATTGACGCGAGCATGAAAATGGTTGGCCAGTTCTTCATCTTCTCGCCGCTGTAGACGCCCGAGTACAAGGCCGAAAGCTCCTCCAGAATGTCCTTTTGCAGCTCGCGCCACATGTCGGCCAGCGCACACTTGATCTGGAAGTTGATCATGACCGGGGCCACAGTGCGCCCAAAGAACTTGGAGTCCTCGTCATCGATGTGACCATCGAGAATCACTTCAGATCCTTGGTTCTCTATCATGGTGATGTGCATTGTCAGGTTGTACGCGAGCACAAGCTTGAGTGCCTTTTTGATGACAGGCATTCTGTCCTTGATGTAGTAGCGGTGGGCCGTCTTCAATATCTCGGTAATGAAGGGAGTGCCTTCAAAATGATCGTCGATAAAGTCCTCAAAGGGCCCTTCGACATGCTTATCGAGGTACTCCTGCAGGGCGTCGAGGCGAATGCCTTCAGCGCCGACATCAAGCTTCTCCGTCTTTGTCTCGAAGTCAATGGGGTCGTGGTCAGGACCACTGGACTCAACCCACTCAACGGCGAAGCAGCCTTCATCTGCAACGAAAACCTCGCGGACCATGACGGGAAGGGCGAATCCGTAGCCGTGAGTTATCCACATCAACGTCTCCTTGGAAGAAAAGCCCTTCACGTTACATACGGACATGCCGAGATCGACATGTCTCTCGTAATCAGCCTTCCAGTCTTTCATGAAATACCCAATGTCCTTGATGTCGATGCGTGTGCAAGGAACCTGCCATAGACGAGCATGTGAAGGTTGACATCCGGCGCAAGGCTCTCCCTTATCACAAGTCTTTTTCAAAAACTTGCAACGCAAGCAAGCTCTCAACTTTCTGATTTCACTTGCTTGCTTGCGTTGCTCGGGCAGGAGAGGCCCCTTTCTGCGGCCGACCTTCTTCTCCACAGTGCTGTCTTTCTTGCCGTTGGAGCTCCGGCGTATGATGGTCTTTGTGGTACCCTTGGCGATAGAACTCTTGCGAGGCCCGGAATGCCTTCGCGTGTTTGCGACAGCAGTAGGAGAGACAAAACCAGCACCACTTCCAGGGCTGTGACGGATTGATGAAGGCTCGGCCTTGATGGGCATTGGAACTGAGGCTCTGGGACTGACCGTCTCTTGACTATGGCTGTGGCCATCATCAGTGAAGAAATTGTGGTGGTGGCTCCTGTTGGCATTGTTGTCCGCGTGACCATCCGACCCAGGTGAGTAAGCGGGGTAGGGAAAATGGACTTCCTCGAAGCCGAAGTCCATAGAATTCGCTCCTTCAGATGAATCAGATTGCGTTCGAAGATGCAGCGTCTGACCAGGATTGAAAATGGCAGCATTTTGTGCTTGTTGGAAGTGATCCAAACCCTGGTGGCTCCAGTCAACCATAGCCCAGCCTTCTCCGGATGAAGAAGGGAGGGAAAGGACTTCCAGGTACGTCCCATTTGGAGAATTGCTCCCAGCACTATCCAGTCGAGTCAGGCCATCCATTTGCAGCGTACTTGAGAAATCGTGCCAATTGTCCATGCCGCTACTTCCCCAGTGCATAGCATGCGCCGTTTCCCCCATTGAGGCCATAGTGGTAAATGGCGAATCCATCAAGTTGGCTTGGAGCGCGGCTTGGGTGGTGGGTGTAGGTAGGTAATCAAGAGGATTGGGTTGAAAGCTATGAAAAGCACCATAGCTTGCAAGAGTCGGATCCTGGATGAAATGAGCCATATCTGGAGCCGCCATGTGGTGTTGGGAAGCCGCTGCATGATGTTGATGCTGTTGTTGTTGTTGTTGCTGCTGCTGCTGCTGCTGTTGCTGCTGTTGCAAGGTCCAGTCGGTCAGGGGATTGCCGGGATGGGGGAATGGAGACTGTTGTAACGGCGAATGCTGGCTATGAGGACTTGAGGCGTGAGACAGCGGTGAGCTACCTTGGAGGTCTTCCGAAGAGCTGATAGAGGCCGCCGCCTGTGGTGGAAGGCTAGAGGCCATTTCGAGTGGTAAAGCCCAAGATCGAGTGTTGGTCATGATTCCTGGGGCGGCCAAGGGACTAGAGCGAGCGACCGAGGATACTGAATAGGCATATGCGGTTTGATGACGGCGTTGCTGGTCGAAGGACAACTCTAGAAAGGCATCACACCCGCCATTGACATTGAAGTCGAACGTCATGCTGGCGGGAGAGGAGGAAAGCAGAGGATTGGTTGCGAAGTCTGGCAATATTGTAGGGAGCAGTATCTGACACCGCTCTTTCGTGGTAAAAAAAAAAAAAAAAAATCCCCGATGAGAAGAAAGGTGTACGGAGTGAGAAAACCAGAGGCGGGAGAAAAGAACAAGGGGACAGCGGCAGCGGTCGAAGCGAGATGCTTGCCAGGCCAGGCGAACGTTTGAAGTAAGTAGGCTGCCAATTCGGCGTGTGCGTGAGTGGATGAGCGGGCGTAAGAGACGACAGACAGTAGACGAAGGTCGTGTCGTGGGGCATCGGGAACGTTTGAGCGGGCTGGGGAAGAGGGCTTGGCGGGAGAGAGTTGAAGAGGCGGTGAGGTCGTCAAGCCCCGGACCGCGCGGTGCAGCCAATCATGGCGACCGATGAGCTTGTGCATCTGCACGGGGGTGGGGCGCCCGCCGGACAATGCAGGCGTGCAGCCAAGCAGACCAGTTGACGGCCAGCTAACGGTCGAGTCCACGAGCGCCTAGTGCCCCGTGGGTAGTGCCAGGTGTTCAAGCTCCCAGCCACTTGGCTAGGTTAAGTAAGCGTCTGCCTGGTACCAGACTCCACACCAGAGCCGGACCCTTCAGCGCTGCGTGGCTCGCGTAGGGGTCGTGCATGCAGGGGTCACGCACGAACTCTTGTTTCCTGTACTTTGTCGCACGGCGAGCCAGCCCGTCAGACCGAGTACTCTCTACCTAGCGGTACCAGCCAGGGGTCCCGCTTGGTCATGAACGACTGTGGATATTCTGGGGAGGGCATTGCTTCGCAGCGTCGGGCGGGACAAGACGTTGCCTTGTGAGGATTCTGGTGCGAGTTGTGCGAATTGAAAAAGGCAGACTCGCGGACTACCAGACTCTCAATCACAGTCTTAACGCCGGGCAGTTCGGACTGTGTACCATTGCTCGTCGTCATCTTGACAGTGACTGCCTCGGCTGCATTGATTCAATCCGCTTGAGGCACTTGAGCCATTTGGCCACTCGAGCGGGCATATCACGCAACCACCCAGCATCCACGCGCGTCCGGAAGGAAGCCCCAAGCCAACCTTGCATCGCCATTCGTTGAGCCCACAGTTCGTCGCCAGGCCAGCTGCCGGACCAACCGAGGCCTTTTTCGTTGGAGGTGGAGTGCCTCCCCAGTGCCCGACGTTCGATAATGGCGTGGCAGTTCGACATCGGATAAACCGCGACAACACACCGTCTCTCTCTCTCTCTCTGTTCGCTGGATGTCCTTGCTCGCCACGACAAGAATAAACAGAAAAGAGGACGCGCCGTTCTATCAGCAAGCCATTCTTTCCATTCGGGTAGTTTGAGCCATGCTGTACATATTACGTATGTGCAACGTATCTATGTATATAAGTAAGTACCTACCCACCCCTAAGGTACCTACTTAGGTAGGTAGGTCCTGTAGGTAAGTAAGTAGGTAAGTAGGTATGTACCTGGGTAGGTATGTATGTATGCTGCAGCGAAGAGCGGATCGGGTTACGCGCAGCTTACCGGTCGACCCAAGTCCTCTCATGGTAGTCAAGTCGGCACAAGCAGCTCACGCACCACAATCATTCCATCCGTGAGGCAAAGAAAGAAGAAGAACAGACGAAGAAACGTCGATGGGAACTTTGGAAGCTAAACTGGTTAAAGAAAAAAAAAACAGTATGGGCAGATCATGGCTGCAGAGCCATTTGCGGCGCTTTCTCGTATCACTCGTGAGACTGATGAGAGAAGTTTTTCGTGCGGTTACATGTAGATTTTTCTTGCCTTAATTCTCAGGCAAGCTGCTTCCGGAGGCAATGCGCACTGTGCGCTTTGCGGCCGGGCTCCGCTCAGCGAGTCTGGCCCCGGCCACGCGTGTCGGGCTGTAACCAGTGCTCACAGCCACTGCACACGGCCTGACAAAGTTTCCGCGATGACGATTAAGGTTGCACTAAGCAACCAGCATCCCGGGCCGTGCCTGCGGCCAAAACGACGGTCCTCCCTCCTTCCCTCCCTCCTCCAACCGACCTGTTCATTTTTGGCGCATGACATGATCCGCCATCATCACAGATATCCGTCATCAGATCCGCGCCACCACTTTACTCGTCGCATTCGATTGGCCGATTCTCTACAGATGCGCTGGCAAGCGTGCGAGCCAAGGAGTCCAGGAGCCCAGGAGCCCAGGAGCCAAGCCAGGCTTGGAATGGTGTGCGCCGTGCGGTGCTCCTGCTGTGAGTTGGCAGCGGTTTGACTCCTCTTCAGACTTGCCTGCGAAAGCGGCGTTGCGTCCGGTCTGTATCGACGTCGGGTCGATCCTCCATCGCGTTCCGACACGATCCAAACACCCCGTGGCTGCTCGTGTCTAGCCTCCAATATCCATGTTCTCGACGTTCAAGCTTGGTTCTAACGGCTCTCTTCGTCAAAGGTCCGCCTCTGTTCTCATACGTTGTTGGCGGGCGAAAGAGGAGTTTCAAGTGTGCCCAGCTACCCAGACACTCGAGGCAGGTAGGCGGCATGTACTTACTGAGGTAAGTACATACCTCCAGCTCAGGGGGTTACTGCATGTGTAGACAAAATCGCCGACGTGGGCGCCAGACACCGGAGCGTCTGCTAGGTCCGAAGGATCGATCGCCCGACAAACTATCCAGACTACCCATATACCGCCCATACTAGATCAGGCTCTGCCAGACCTTTGCCAACTCACACCTCCGAGCACTGTGAACTATCGTTACCGACAATTGGCACCGAGTCATAGATTGCTCCCGTGCCTACTTCTCCGACGAGTCTCGCTGTAGCGGGGAGATGGATGCGAGTCAAACAAGCGTATGAGGGGAAAGGGTAAACGCCAACGTGCGTGATCAATGGACCGAGGCATCTTATCAGCAGCGCGTCTCGGCGTTGCATGACACAGGACTGCGGATGGCCTTGTTCCTACATGGGCAGCTTGTGGAACGTATTCTCGTGGACGAAAACGGGCTCAAGAGAACAGAAGGCTCGAGAGAGGAGGCAGGGTAATAGCGCTCAACAATCAATTTGCCACCTTCAACGCCGTCGGTCTGAATTACTCCCGTGTCACACGGCTTGACGCAGCGCCAGTAGCACCAGTTGACCTTTGCGAAAATGGAAGAGACGTGGAACCGAACAGATCAAAATCCCCCGTACTAGTCCAAGGTTGGATTTGTGTCGCTTCGCTTCTTAATCACCTGATTGTTCATTTGTGGGTGTTGCCAACCGCGGTAACATGTGGTTGTATAATTGGCACCCGCCAGCATACCTAATCCATTTCTCGTTTTCTTCCTATGTCATGTTGGAACAAGGAAACCACCCTTGAGGCAGGGCTGATGCCTGGATTTTGGTTTGGGGGTCAGACCTTGATGCTACGGCATGTCAATTTGATGTTGTGCTCATGTACAGCAATCCGTAGTGTCTCCCTACATCGTCGTCCGTGTTTCATACAAACACATGAATATACACGAGAGCGACCGAGTAAAAACCAAGATGTCTCTTTTTCGCTTCCAACCCGCACGTCCTGCTTGTTTACCGACTTTACTCATTCCAGCATTGGCGCGGAAACGCCATAGTGATTTCCAAAGTCCATACCTACTAGACAACGTTAACCAGTTCGAGAAATCCGGCTTACCCTGTGGTAAGGTCCGGCCTCTCCCCATACATTGATTGACATGTCACTCGCGGCCTGACAGATGCGAGACAATGCCCTGTCATCGCTTCATACTGCACCTATGAGGAGCGGGCGTGAAAATCAGAGATTGACAATCGACTTGCGACGCGCCACCAGCGGAAGAATAAAATAAAAAGTTGCATCTGTATCGGGCGCAACGGATAGATACTCGGAATTCGCATGTCAATCAGGTACTCACGTTTATTACCGTGCTCCGACCTTTTTTGAATCCCGTGCTAGAGGGAGCCATTCCCGGAATGGTAAAAATCAATACCCGACTAATTGCCGACGACAATACAGCAAACAACAATGCTTGTGGGCAGCACTGGTCATTTTTTTTTTGTGTGTGTGTGTGTGTGATATTGTTCTCCCCCACAACACAAGGGGCTTTCTGTTCAATCAACACTGATGTAACACGGAGAGGGGTGCGCCATCGCTGGCTGAATGGAGGCAATGAGGGTACACAGTTACGTGCTGCGGAAAGATATTTAGGCCAAGCTGACTTGCTGAACCGGGGGAGGGGGACCTGCTTTCCCCCTCTCTTCTCCCTTCTCCTTTTGCCGCTTTCGGTTTTCCGCCACATCGCACATAGGAGGTGCCGTTATGAAGGCATCTTCTCGACACGCCCGCGTCCGACATAAAGTAGTGTTCAAGCATCACAGCAGCAGAAGAATGGCAGCAACGGCGAGCAGAGGGCCTTCAATCGGACAGGACACTGCGCAGAATGCATCATCGGCCCCAGTGGTACCCAGCCTCTTCACGTCGAACCCTCCGGTTCGAGATGAACTGGCCACAGATAGCT
Organism: Claviceps sorghi; assembly: GCA_018360135.1. NCBI lineage: Eukaryota > Fungi > Ascomycota > Sordariomycetes > Hypocreales > Clavicipitaceae > Claviceps > Claviceps sorghi. The sequence goes on along the minus strand of SRPV01000101.1, from coordinate 24,220 downwards.
CGCAACTCCAGGACGAGACGGTCGAGGAGTGCGCGCCCTTTTTGAAAGGACATGGCCACGACAGCTGCAACGTCCATGGAATCCCTCCGCTGCTGCGTCATCGCCATGTGAAATTCCTGCAGAAGCAGCTTGGCCAGCTGCCACCCATGTACAAATCTGCAGACTCAAGCAGGCCATGGATGCTCTACTGGTGTCTCAATGGATTGTCCATTCTCGGTGAAGATGTCGCTAAATATCGCTCGAGACTCATCGAGACTGTTCGTCCCATGCAGAATGATGGTGGCGGTTTTGGAGGAGGCTTCGGCCAGATCTCTCATCTTGGCACCACCTATCCAATTGTCTTGTCGCTGGCTCTGGTCGGCGGGAGAGACGCATACGAAGTGATAGATAGGAGGACAATGTGGAAATGGCTCTGCTCGCTTAAGCAACCAGATGGAGGCTTTCAAATGGCCGTCGGTGGTGAGAAGGACGTAAGGTGAGTCGACTTGGCCTTCATCAATTATTCGTGACAGCTGTCGTGCCACCTCGTGCTGACTCGAGGCCATTCAAGAGGAGCATATTGCGCCAGTGTCATCATTTCACTTTTGAACATCCCTCGCAACTTATCACCCGACTCGCCCGCATGCAGTGCTGGGCATACCGATCTCTTTGGTGGCCTTGCAGAATGGGTGCGAAGATGTAAGTTCGGAATCCTCCGGTCGCACAGCGTTTCTCAGTCCGTCAATCTCATATCAATCTTTCTTTCCGTTTTTGTTGATGGTTTCTGACATGATTCCGCGCTCCTAGGCCAAACGTATGAAGGGGGCGTGTCTGCAGCACCGGGTTTTGAGGCCCACGGCGCGTATGCTTTCTGTGCTCTGGCATGTCTTGCGATTCTGGATTCCCCGCATAGAGCGATTCCAGAGTGAGTGTTTTTTTTCCCCCTAATCTTTCGTTTCTACTCTCTCTCTCTCTCTCATCATTATTCTCTCTCCCTCTCTGCATTTTCTTTTAGAGGGAAAGAGGAAAAAGAAAAAAGAACTTGATTACAAGAGTCACGATCAACGTGTCAAAAAAGATGCGGGGAGGAAAAAAGAAGATTGGGGGGACGTTGGTTCATTCATACACGTGTATCCGCTAATATTCACACCTCCACAGGTTTCTTGACGTTCCGCGTCTTCTCTCATGGCTGTCATCTCGGCAACATGCGCCAGAAGGTGGCTTTTCTGGCCGAACGAACAAACTGGTCGACGGTTGCTACAGCCACTGGGTCGGGGGATGCTGGCCCCTTATCGAGGCCAGCCTTCGCGACCCTGAGGGTCAGCATGCCCGACCTGCAGACGACCCGCTTGAGCAGTTGGGCGACAGTATTTTCAATCGCAACGGACTGATTCGATACATTCTCTGCTGCTGTCAGGATTTGTCCCAGCGTGGCGGCCTGCGAGACAAGCCTAGCAAGTAAGCGACACCGCAAGGAGACCCCCGTACAAGTCGGATGACTATATGTCTTGCTAATTTCCCATGCGCCAGATATTCAGATGCATATCACTCTTGCTATGTACTGTGTGGTCTAAGTTCTGCGCAACACAAATGGGTGTTAGCGTCTGCCCGTGCTGACGCTGTTCTGATGAATGAAGACCGTTGGTCTGTCTCTCCCTTCATGTCGACCGAGGAGCAAATTTTTGAAGAAGTAGACAGAGTTGAGACATTCCATCCGGTCTATGTCATAGCACAACATAAAGTTGACGACTGTCAGCAATACTTTGCCGCGAAAACAGTCTTCTAGGCTTCCAGTGTGGCATCTGAAGGACGCTCCCGGAAATCCTTTTTGCACGTACTGGCCTTCTCAAGAAGCATCCTAGAAATGAAGATCAATCTAACTTTTTCTTGCACATCTCGGCATTTATACGACGTGGTCTGTCCAAGATCGAAAGAGACGCTTTATCTGACGGACCTTGGTGATCTCGTTAGGCAGTACCGTGCAAAAGAGCACTTCGCCTTAAACCAGTCTTCGCCTTGTCAATGTGCACCTGGTTGGCATTGGTGGGTTGCAGCATTCTCGCAGCTATTGCAGGCGAACTTGTGCTAGAAAAATCGTGAGCCTGGATCGATTGCAAGTTTCTTGACCATGGCTGACGTCAACACCGTCCATCGTCTGCGACTCAACCGCGTCATGAAGTATTAGGACAGGCCGGCTGGAAGACAAAATTGAGGAATTTAGAGCCACATTTTTTTTCGCGCCTTATCTCTGCTACCATTCGTCTTGTACAGTATTAACATGTATGGTCAATCTCGGATCAGGCTCGGAACCGCCTCGTCGAAAATCGTGTCCTAACCGGGATTGAAATCATATGCAACTGCGTCAAACAAAAACATGTTGTCTCACATTTTTGAAAGCTTGACTCTCCGAAAGGGGAAGTATGTTGACTGTTCTTGAGGATCGCCTCAAGGATTTCCTAACCACGTGTCCGACGTGTTGACGTGCTGCAGCAGCGTACGACAGCCCCGTGCTGGGGTTTATGTGCGTCTAGTCCGAAGAATAGTAAGGGATTACTGCAGGAAATATTTGTTCCGAGACTTCCAGTGCCATTTCATAACTGGATGATATGTTGCGGACTGGGGTTGATCCTGCCATCTGGTCGCATCTTGGCCGCATGCTTAGCCCCGAATGCCTGTTGTATGTACATCGAAAAGATGGGTAGTGACGCGGCGAGCTTCGCCAAGCACCTACTTGGTGGAGTGCCGATTGTGCGCCGTGTAGAATTTCGTTGTTATCGACAGACACATTGCGTCATTAACCACATCCAGCCCATTGCGAACTCCACGTGGCTTCGTTTGTCAAAGAATCGCCAAGCTTGGCCGTCTTGCGAGGTGGGAGATGGTCAGATCGATACATGGCTAGATCCCCGCAGCATGAGAACGAAGTTGCGTCGGTTTGCGGTTACATGCTGGGATGTTGCAGCGAGGCTTATCCATTGGTACGTGACACAGGAAGTTGTACAAACCTTGCCTAGCAGGTAGTGACGGTCTCGTGTGCAAAGCACCATGTGGATGTGATCGCACACCCTTTGGTAGGTACACAAGCATGACGTTATACCCGCCGTTCCAACCGCCGTTCCGCTCGCCGTTCCGCTATTCCGAGGTTTCTTCTCTTTGCAGGCTTGTCGTTTCATTTGATCATACTCCGATCCTCATTAACTACCCGGGAAATTAAGCGCCAAGAAAGAAGAGATATTGGCATCACACCATGGCAAGAAGGTTTGCTGACTGGTGAAACTTCCTCGAAGATCATTGGTACCTTGGGCATTCCATAAAGTAAGTACCTACTTAAGTACCTGAAGTACCTACCTACTTACCTAGTACCCAAGTAGGTAGGTAGGTATCTGATTACCTACCTAGGTATCTATCTCGTACCTAAAGTAGATATAGGTACTTAGGTAGGTACTTAAGGTACTTAATAGGCAGGCATAGTGGAATGTACATAATTATCGTAGAAGACGACATGGAGGCTTGTAACTGTCAGGAACACAGCTCAGCGCCGAAGGAAGGAGCGAGCGGGGGAAGAGTCCACACTGATTGCAAGCCAGGAGCGATCCTAAAAACCAATGCCTGATTGGTTGCGGAAGCAACATGCTGCCTCGCTCCTTCTTGCTTCTTGTTAGACTCGTATCTGCGAAGGGATCCAAACACCGGACAGCAGACCAGTGACCAGACTCGCCCCGCGCCGTGTGCCCTATGCCCTGGGCCCTATGCGCTGCGCTGCGTGCTCCTTGCACCGTCCACGTATGTCAACGTCGATTTTGCACGTCAAAACAAGTTCCTGCATCCTGCATCCTGCGTCCTGCATATGCCGACCACCTCATGAGCTGCAGTTGTCGCCAGTGGTAATTTGATTCGCGCCTTGGAACTCGAGCATGCCCTCGCTGACGTGTCCGATGCATATTTCTACTTTTACACATGCCGGTTTGTTTGCCCCGGGCCAAATGGGCAATGGTCCTGGTCATGTGGCTCCGACAACGGCCAGCGATTGTCAAGTATCGTTTTCCAAAGCGGGTTCTGGTTGACTAAGAGGCGAGATGGGTCGAGGAAAAGTTCAGATGTAGTCCATCGTCGCTACCAAAACCAGCAAGTTCAACAGGTACAGTCCACGACTTCACGGCCCTTCCCTTCTTTGATGCCATGTCACGCACGACTCTGGGAGACGGCAAAATACACCAAAGTGATCGCATATGGAGCGAATATACTTGGCGAGCATAACCAATTTATGGTGCTCGCGGGACTGACCGAGTTTGGTAGCACAGTCGCAGCGCTTGATAGCTAGTTGGTGAACTGACGTTGCCTAGTCGGCGCAACATAACGATTGTCGTGGCTACGACGCAGCTTTGTGCCAGGCAGCCGAAGCATGCAACAAGGCTTGGCTCAGGAATGATGCCAATAGCTTGAACAGGTCAAGTGCTTTGCTTTGATGACTGCTCGCACCGCACAATAAACGTTTGACGTCCCTGTACACTGTCCCTTCATCCTGGGTGCATGTTACAAAGAGGAGGAACAGCAGCAACATCTGGCTGGTTACCAGTCTTTCGGCACGGGGCTTGGAGGAGCGATCAGAAACAGCAACTCATTCCGATTCGGCGAGGCCAGGCCCCTATCTGTCTCGTACATGACGTCGCTTAATTAGTGGCGTGACGCCGCCAAGTACTCTATAGCGATCCGATTTACTACATATTATCATCGGCACATACATATATACATATGTACATATATATGGATGTACATATGTGAGCCCCGAGATCGGGTACTGTGACAATTACATGTCGAGACAGGCATCCTCTCGTGGTCCAACTATCCATGAGCGGAGAACTGCACTCTTTTCGGGTTCTCTACGATTAGGGTCGAACAAAAGAAAAAAGGGGGGGCAATGACAAACCACTGCCATGACCAAGTTTTGCCAGCACCGTCCAAAAAGAAGCACCCATTGCGCCACCCTTGGCCCCGCTTGGTCGAGGAAACACTTATCGAGGCGACGGAGAAGATTGCAATGATACAAAATCAATTCTAAGTATGTTGCTGCCATGGACGTCCTCATAGATCACCTCGCACAAGCCTAGTCGGCTTGTCAGGATCGACGAGTGCCGAGCAGCAAACAAATGATTGGACAAAGTCAACCGCCGTCGACGTCCTCATTGCTGTGCATACCCCGCGCTGCGGAAACGCGAATGCAGCTCCTCAGGGCAGTAAAGGCGACCAGATACGTGGCCGCAACCTAGAGAGGGGGAGAGAGAGAGGAAGACGAGGAAGACGCTTCAGGTGGGCTGCCGTTTCCGCCATTTACACCAGTCATAAGGCGGCGGCAATGCCAACTCATCATTGCATAAGGGTTGACATGAAGGGCTTGCGGCCAGGCCCTTTTCCGCGCCTGGCAAAGTCGGCGGGCCTCTTTGATCGGAGCATGGTCCAATCAGCCGGGGTGGTTTCACCGTCTATGGCGCGAACCGTGTCGTTTTCCTTGACCAGGAGAGGACTCCAGTAGCTTCGGCCCATGAGATAAGGCATCTATCAGTCGGCCACTGTCACCAGCCCCTCATCTTTCAAAACCACAAACAAGGATAAAACAAAAACCGTGGACGCGGGCGCACTACCGAAAAGGCTTGCCGCCTACTCGGTCTCCGTCTCCGACTGCACAATTTTCTTGTCTTTTTTTTTTTTTTTTTTTTTTGTTCCCTCCCCCTCTCTTTCGGCCTCGAACCACACAATCCCCATGTCAACCAACCACCCGTCGCGGGGGCGTGTGCCCGGCAGGTCACTGCGGTTCATGCATGCATGCATGCATGCATACTCGCTCGACGCTGGTTGGTAGTCATTAGCAATTGTTTTCGACTCACCGATGGTTTATGGCAAGGTCGGTTTTTGACAAGACAATGGCTCGCGAGAAGGTGCATTGAGACGTTCGATTTGCGCTCGAATTGATTACGTTTCTTTCATGTTTGAAGCGTATTTGCGAATCGCCCGCTTACCAGCAGGCGCAAATCCATGGTGGATGATCCATAGACATGGTCATGTTTATTCATGGTTCTGACATCTGGTGCTATAGCTCTAGAAAGAGCTGGAAGGTCAACTTATACTGCAGAGAGAGATGCGTGCCTCAGCAGCTGCTCATCAAGGAGGCTTTGATGCCAATATCTGTCAACAATACGTCGATTTATTCCATGACACACCTACTACCCGTGCATGAGGGGCGGCGAGCCGACCAGAGTGGGCTCGTTTATTAAGACGGGGTCCGTGCTGATCAAAACTCGTCTTTGATGCGAACCTTGGTTTGCGTGTTCGGCAGAAGAATAAACCGCAGCATGCTCCTGTCCCTGCGGTCACGACACGCATACGACAAGCTCACGACAAGCCCGCCCACAAACGCCCACAAACAGACAAAAACCGACCCGCTCACGCACTGAAGATGAAAGACTTGGCCTCATTTGATGCCGTGGTTTTTTTTTTTTTCCCTTCTTTTTTTGCCCTCCCGGCCACCATCCTAAGCAGGTATGAGCCGCGGCTTGCACGGCGCAGTATAACGTGAAGAGGAGGCAAATGTCAAGGCTGATCGTGTGGGACAGTGCAGACATTCGGTGTCGCGATGGGAGGGCAGGCTACTTAAGCTTGCTGAAGACACGAGGACTCGTCGTTGACCCAGGGATTACAACGTGTAAGCCATGTGCAGTCGAGTTTCTAGGCCTTGTTGTACCTACTACCGACGTGGAGCTACACAATGAGTTGTACTGCACGGGAATGGCCCCTGCTCTCGGAGTCCTGGACTGCTGGTACTTGGTCCTATTTCTCGCCTGGTCCGGCCCGGGCTTGGGAAGCCTTGCTGTAGATGGTACAGTGTACGTACTGTACACAAGGTAAGTAGGTAGGTACCTACTGTATGTACATACATACATGTGTACATGGCGTGGGTGTATTCATCCTTGACCAGACTGGATGTAGTACAGGTCTGGTAGTACATGTATGCACTACCTGATGGATGACAAAGGAGGTCTGCGACCCGGTCTACGGTCTGCTTGATCATTGCCGCCAGCCGGCGATATCCCATCTGGACGGAACAAGTCTGATCGTGGACAAGACTCGAGACGGGAAGCGTCCAACATGCGGCAACGGCAACTTGGGGACTTGAAGGGTGGGCAAGCACGTCGAGCAGTACATCAGGTATGTACTGCAACAAGTATCATTGTCATTGATCACCGCAAGCGCGGCCGCGGTGGAGCGGGCTAGGGCGCCGTGGACACTGGTTTTGAAGTGGTGAGTGGTGAGGCGACATGGCTCATCAACAACTGGCAACGAGCACGCCAGCACATCCACCACATCCATCAACGAGATGGGTCATGGGTCGGCCCATACATGACCTTTTTGTTTTTGGTTTTGGTTTTGCGTTTGCGTTTGTTTTTCTTTTTACTTTTTCTCTCTCTCCGTCTCTTTCTTGTTGTTGTCCTTCTCCTCCCCTTTCCCCTCTTTTTCTCTCCTCCCGTCGCGGAGCTGCTGGCGGGCATTGCTTCCGCCCGCGTCTGGCATCTGGCCACCCCCTCCCGGCGGAGCGCTAACGAGGTCTGCCCCAGGTCTGCCCCAGGTCTGCCCCAGGTCCCGGTCCGGCTCCAACACAGATGGATGGATGCATGTCTCGATGATGGGCGCTGGCTCGAGTGGCCTGCGTGGTGGCCTGCGTGGTGGTGGCCTGCGTGGTGGTGGCCTGCGTGGTGGCCCTCTAATGACTGCGCGTGCTCGTGCAAATGTCGTCCGTCTCGAGTTGCGTGCTCGGCGGCGCCCTCGTCGACGAGCATCCCATCACGCCAACCGTACCCCCCTCCCGCCCGCCGGGGCCTGTTGCTTTGCGTCTCCAGCTTTTGGTCAGGGATGCGCGCCGCCCATCTCCTTTGGGCCGGACGGACTGGACCGGCAAGCGTGGCCAGGCGGGCAGACAAAGCCAAGCAGGCCGCCGCCAGCAGGCCGCCGTGGGCCAACGACCAAGAGGACGCAAGAGATGGATGAGACTCGACCTAATAAGAGGACCAAAGTCACAACTCCATCCAGTCTGCGAATCGGCAACCCTGGCGCTGCACCGCGCACTGCAACTGCAACTGCAACTGCAACTGCAATTGCACTTACATTACATATACTTTTACTCGTCTTTTCCCCCCATCGCCTCCCGTTCTTCCTCCGGCTCTCCTCACACATTCACGCATCAACTCTCGCTTCTCCCATTCATTGGCGCCCTTGCTCCTTCACCGGCCCTGCTCTTGCATTCTGCCAGCCTCACGCCGTTGGCTGCGACTTTTGCCATCCGCTGCATCACAAGTCCACAACGCCGGCATAAAAAAAAAAAAAAAGCCGATCCTGGACCACAACCGGAACCAAACAAGATGGGCGGCTTCTACATGCAGTACTTGGAAAGTAAGTTGACTTTGTTTGCCCAGTTCCGCTTTTGCAACGTCCATCCGCCCTCCTGGCTGCCTCAATGGATGGGCTGGCTGTTGCAACTTGCGTCGCCGGTTTCCAATTCCCCAATTGGCTAGACGTGCCAATTGGTGGCAGCTTGGACCTTGGACGCCGACGACAACCATACCAGACATCTTGTTCACCAAGGGTCAGAGGCCATGGGCTGCGGCAGTACAAGTTGGCGGCCATGCTGCTGTGCCGCGCCGTCTCATTGCCTACTTGGCATCCACCCCATTCACCAGAGTGGTCTGTGTATACTGTATATGTGTGTGTGTGCGCGCGCGTGTGTTCTATGAGGGTGTGTGTTGTATGAGGTTCCAGTGCAGCGGCCTCATGCAAAATCATGCCAGGTTCATCACGTCGCCATTGCACCGCATCACACATCGCACCTCTCGCTCGGCATTGACCACATACATGCTTTTACTTGGCTTTCTACCAACTTTGCAGCCACAACGACGAGGAAGGCTTTGCTAACCACCAGTCTTTCTTTGCCTGTGCACCAGGCCTCTGTCGCCGCCGTGGATGGACGGACCCTTTGTACGAGTGCTATCGAGACTACAACGGCTACACCTGCCTGGTTCTTGTCAATGGCCGCGAATATCAAACTGATCTTTGCTACGAGTCTGATGTTCTGGCCCAGGAAAATGCCGCCATGCGCGCCTTCATGGTCTGCAGAAACTTTTCTGTCAACGGGGGTATGCTTGCTCGCAACGGAATCGTCCAAGGCATGCCTGCCACGTCCGACTCTGGCCGCCGTCGCAAGAGCCGTCATACCTCTTCCCGGGATGGCAGTGACCGTCATGGACGCCGATCAGGAACGCATTCCAGCAGTTCTTCTACCGCATCGCTTGAATAGGAGGTGATTCCATTCTGACTCTAGTCAAGACAAATCCCGAAAGGACAAAGATGGCTACTTCAACTCCCATCTCAGGCCGGGCCATTTACATCAGCTTGATATTTTGTTTTCCTTTTTTCCTTTTTTTTTATAAGGGGTGGTCTTTTCTCGTCCCGATAAAGAACACATTGGCGACTTGAGCACACCAACGTCGATTGCATTTACTCTTCTCTTCTCTTTTTTTTTTTTTTTTGCTTTCAGTTTTTTTCCCGGTTTCTAGATCAAGCGGATTGCAAAAGCTTCGCAGCAACTTATCTCGAGTCAAGCACAACAGATCCCCCTGGTCAACCTGGCCCGTCTTATAAGTCGAATAACCAAGAGGATGGCTGCGAAGGAACGACCAGGCCGTCATCTCCATCCATGATATCAAGCGAGGATAGTTCAGGGTCGCCCCTACGTTGCACTTTGCTTTTGTCACACTCGCCATTCCCACGAATTTTATGACGACATGTAACGACGACATTTTAGAATCAATCATCTAGCCACTCCATAAAGCCGTCTTTTCTTTTCTTTTCTCTTAGCCCCTTTTCTTCTTTTTCCCCTTCTCTTTTTCTTCTCTTCTTCTCCTTCTTCTCTCCTCCTCCTCCTCCTCCTCCTTCTTCCTTTTGCACACACATCTCTTCCACATTGGCGTCTTTGCATAGCAATTGGCCTGCTGTTCTTTCTACTCAACAATGGCTCCTAGCGACTGGATATGCCAAGCTATCCTTACAGTCTCAGGAATAGGACCAGTACTTGTCATGGTTGAAATGGGACGAAACCATCTGGTTTCCCCGCCTTGACGTTTTCCTACTGTTGTGCACGCAGTCTATCTTGCGTGCTCGATGCAGTCTCCGCAGCTAGATTGACCGCTTCTGGGTGGATGACTTGCACTCTTGGCCGCGTGGCTGTCTAGCTACCTTGAAACGTTTTACTATTTTCCCGTTGGCTTTTTGGCCAGTCCAGAAATGCGACTCTGTTGGCAGAGACTAAGATCATTTGGAAGCTCCCTGCTCCTGGCAAATCTTGGAGGGAATTCCGAGGCATCGGGTAGGCGTTGTGGAAGAGGAGAAAATCACAGCGGGGCTCTTCAAGGCAACCAAGGCAAAGCATCCTTGAAACAGACGGCTGTGGTGGGCACTTGTTCACGTTTCCAAAACGCAAGTTTTGTTGATTTCAGAGGCATATGTTTTTTGTTTTTTTTTTATTGGGGCGGTTGTGGATGGTTTCTGTTTGAAGCATGTTTCGTGTTTTTGATTGCATAGCCTGCGCTTGAGTTTGACAAGGAAACGACGGTGGATATTCAAAATGGACCTTGGAGCACGGCGGAGCGACTGCGAATAGCAAGACAAAGAAAAGGAGGAGAGAAGAGACGTCTCACGTGCCTGGGCGAGTGGCAAAGAGATGGCAAGGCGGACGGAGTGGGGTTGAACCATGACGCGATGTGATGGAATTCTTGATGATAATGAATGAACGATTGACCTTTTGAGTTGTAGTGCGTTGGTCCTCGATGAAAGACGTGACCTTTTCCGAGTCACAGTCGGAGGAGACGAGAGCCCAGGTCGGCAAAAAAAAAAAAGTAAAAGACAAATTGTATTATAAATGCATGCCGGGCATGCACAGACGAATTACTAAAGCAATACACGAATCCTTGGGCCCAGCAAACACGGCAAAGGAGCGGGTACTCCGCGCGCCTTGCCGTCCCGTTTGCTCATGAGCACAAAGGAGGCTGCTTGCTGCGATGGCCCGGTGCGTGCTTGCCTTCCATGCGGCAAAAGCCCGAGCCTAAATAACATTGCTGTCTATATGCTATTACGCCCCCAACGCCGATTCATTTTGAACAGGGGCAGAAGATGATGATTAAAAAAAAAGAAAAAAAAAAAAGAGAGAGAGAGAGAGAGAGGAGCGTCAGGTCATTTTCAAGCACGGGGCGATTCGCGCCTGGGCTTCGGCCTTGAGGTCCTTTCTTTGCTTGTAGGTGAGGGGCGTGTCGGGGGCTTGGCGTCTGCGGCGGCTCTCGCGGGTCTCGACGAGGCGGACGTCGTCTTCGTCGTCGGGGCACTCGTCGAAGGTGTAGGATCGACACATGCAGTTTTCCCAGGCGGTGGCTGGGGGTTTGTCAGTCGGGGACAGGTGAGAAGACATGGGGAAAGAAAAGGAGAAAGGGGGGCGGAGAGGGGGCAAGGGAGCTTACCGCGATCGGCGGGGATGCCCTCCCAGTCGTCGGTCAGAAAGTGCAGAAAGCCGCCGTGGGTGACGACGACGACGTCGCCGTCGGCGTGCTCGGCAATGTCCAGCAGGGCGAGCCTGGCCTCGCGGGCGCGGGCAGTGACGGCGGCGACGGAGGGCTCAAAGGGGCTCCCGCGGCCCTTGTCGGTCCAGCCGTCGCGCAGGTGCTCGACGTCGATGTTGTAGCCGTACTCGTCCAGCAGGGCGTCGGAGCCGGAGCCCGTGTCGCAGGGCGAGGCCGACACCTCCTGCAGCGTGTCGAGCAGGATGATGGGGTAGAGATGGCCGGGGCCGCCAAAGGCGAGGTTGCACGTGTGGATGGTGCGGCGCATGGGCGACGACACGAGCTTGGCCAGCTTGGCGTGGAAGGGGAAGGCGGCGCGCAGGTCGGAGCACTGGTGCTCGCCGGTGGGCGTCAGGTCGGGATCGGCGAGGGACTCGTTGGCGGCGGCGACGTTGTGGAAGCCCTGCGCGTGGCGGACGAGGTGGATGGTTGGGAGCGTCTTGGGAATGTGCGGCATGAGGGGGTCCTTGGGGGGGCGCGGCATCTTGAGGCCTTTGTGTGTTGTGTTGTGTGTTGTGTGTTGTGTGTCTCGTCTTCCTCGTCTTGCCCGTCGTCTCTTGCTTGCGTCGTCTCTGTTCTGGTCAGGTCGGACGAGACGGGTTGCGGTGGCGACGCGCAATGTAGACGCTTGGATGCTTGGATGCTTGGATGCTTGGATGCTTAAATGCTCAAATGCTTGGATGCTGCCGACGGGAAATGTTGCGTCACGGTGGAAACGGTCAACGGTGCGTCGGTCCAAGGCGGTTCAAACTTGTCCAAGAGGTGAGCAGCGGTGCAAGAGGGAAAAGGCAAAGGCAAAGGCAAAGACAGACGGCCCTGCATCGTCACGCCGGCCGCTTTTTAAGCACCGACACTCGGCTCCGTTTCTCCCTTGCCCCTCGCCGCTTGACACGCAGCCGGCACCCCAAGGCTGATGGCTCAGTCGGCGCCGCCAACGTCGCGCAACGTCGCGCAACGTCGCGCCCGTCCTGGGCTCACGGCGCCTGCATGACTCGGGCGGCGGGCCGAATCTCGGGCCAGGAACAGCGGTGGAGTGACATCTGCTCTGGTCCTGCCTCATCCTGGCTGCGGGAAGAGTCGAGCGTCGAGGCGAGCGTCGAGCGTCGAGCGTCGAGCCGAGGCCGGGGCGGATGCGGAGGCGCGGCGCTTCTTTTTCTGGACTAGATCTCGGTTTCATCCTCGACGTCCTGCCGCCACTGACCGTCCGGGGTCTGTCACGGCACGGTGGGGAGTCGCCTCATTGTTCTGCCGCGCCCGGCGCCGAGACCGGTGACCATTCCGGTGGCACAATAGAAGGGGAGAACAAGGGCAGAGGATGGAAATGGAAAAAAGGAGGAAAAGGGCGGGGAAAGGGAAAAAAAAAGGGGGGGGGGAGGCGGGGGAGAAAAAAAGAAAAAAAAGAAAAGGAAAAGAAAAAAGAAAAAACCGTCGAGGTTTAGCGCCGCGCCTTGCCTTGTTTGTACATGTGCTTCATGTCTTTAGTATTTGCTGGAACAAAAGAACAGAACGTGCCCGACGCAGCGCCAGGCCCCAATCTCGGCCTACGCGAACCGTCTCCTTCCCTTGCTCCTGCGTGTGTCAAAAAAAAAAAGGAAGGCGCGGGGGTTCCTTCCTCCGAGCTACAGATACAAGATGGGACGGAAATCAAGGGGCAAATAGGACGTGGACCCCGTTTTTGGAATTTCTGGAATCAATCCTCCTCAGGTGCCCAATTTAGTGCCATCAACGCCAGAGGCCTCTCGTCTTTCCTCCAATCGACAGCCGCTCCCACGAGATGCCCATCGCGTGATCCGTCCCGCCGTCGATTCGTCGCCATTTTCTTTTCTTCCACCCTGATGGACACACCACCGACATGGAACACCCAATGACCCCAGACTCTCCCGTGCAAAACGACCTTACATCTTTTCCCCCCTCGTTCGTGGCTTAGAGCTCAATGAGGGCCTCTTCTTGCACATGCGTCGCAATGGGCTCATGTTGCGGCACAGATGGAAATGACTCGTGCGCGTGGCCTGTGTATGCCCACGCCTGAGGAGCCGCTGGTGGCTGCGAGATTTGCTGCGCGGCATATTGCTGCCACGACGGCTCTTGCGGCGGCGGCGGCTGCTGCTGCTGCTGCTGCTGCTGCTGCTGGGGAGTCGCTGAGGACTGGGCATGTGGTTGATGATGAGACGACCTGCGCATGGGCTGGGACGGCTGCGCATGCGCCTGCACGGGTGTTGTGGTCTGGCTTGCTGTGGCTGCTGTTGCGACGGCAGCCGTCTGGCCGTATTGCAGTGGATGCTGAACAAGATTGGGATACGGCGTCGACAAGGACTCGGGGGCCATGGTCGGCGCCGACGGCCCGGATGGCGCCTGGACTGCCGCTTGCTGCTGCGGTGCCGTCAAGTAGTAGGGCCCTTGGCCTTCCGCTGAGGGAGATGCTGCCTGCTGTTGAGGCGTTTGCATCCTGTGCAACGGTTCGTGGGAAGAATGTTGTTGTTGTTGTTGCTGCTGCTGCTGCTGCTGCTGATGATGATGATACGAATCTGGTGGAGCACAGGGACCAGGCGTGGCCCTTGCTTGCCAACTATCCGTCCTGTGCGGTTGCGCAGGTGAATCGGGAGCTTGACCAAAAGGACAAGGTTGAGCCTGATGGGCCGCTTGCGTCGGTGCTTGATGGTACTGGAGTGCTAGAGGAGGTTGGTAATGCAGAGGAGCTGCCTGTCCGGTGTAGAAACTCTCCGCCGCTCCGGAGGCCACTCCAGGGTTGATCGGAGCATATGAATGAGGCATGGACGGGTACGGTCCCGACGGCTGACGAGCGGCCGAGAAGCCATAACTCCCTAAGCTTTGCTGGCTGTACGCTTTCGAAAGTCGCTCTTCCAGCATGCGGTCGTAGTGGCGTACCACCGTGGAGAGCTTTGCATGAAGGTCCAGCAATGTATCTGCAGACTGTCAGCTGTTCGCGCCCAACTCCAGAGACGCAAGCCAAAGGTGGCGACGACCTACCATGTTTGCTCATGGTCTCTCCGTACGTCCGCGCCAGTTTGGGTCGTAGTGAGCCAATGCTGTCGTACAGTTCCTGGATTTGGGGCTCCCGCAGAATGGTGCCGGGTGGTTGGGTCTGAAGCCGATCGACCAAGGTAGCAAAAAGATGAATGTTCTCGGCCTCGACCGGCGTTAGCTCGTAATCGTTCTTTGGAAGCACAAAAGATCCCGACGCCTGACCCGCCGACGGATTCCGTGTTTGCTCCTTGAGCGCGGCAGCATGCGCCCTCTTCTGCTCTTCCATGTCGGCAATCGATGCGGCAATCGCGGCCTTCAAGTCTGCGTCTTCCTCTTCCTCTTGCTTCGAAGAGCTTTTCTGCGCCTTATTGGAGACACTGGGCGTAGGCTCCTGATGACCTCTAGAGTTGTTCTTGACCTCCTCCAGGCTCATCGCCAGTGCTTTCTTCAAGTCCTCGTCAAAGCCGTCGTCCGCCCGGGCCTTTCGTGGCTGCATCGTGGATGTACTTCGAGTTTTGTGCGGATACGTGGGTGACCGGTCTGGAGGACCAAGCTCTTTGTAGCCTTTGCCTGTTAGTTTGGCGTAGCACCCATCATCGACTCGAACCGACGCCTGAATGCCCAGATGGGGCAGTGGAATCGTCTTGCTAGAACATTGCTGATCAAAGCAATTCCCGCAGTTCCGACAATGATGCTTTCGGTTCGTAAAAGTGAAGGCCGTCCGACAGCGCATGCAGACATCGGAGTCGGTCCATTCGGGTGGCTGCGTCAGACGTCAGACGTCTTGGTTAGCTTGACTGTCACTCGTCTCACGATGGCGGCGAAACCTGGGCACCTGGGGGGAACCTGAGACACCCGAGGCACCCGAGGCACCCGAGGCACGCGGGTTCTTGATCGCTTACCGCGCTGCTGTCGATCATACTGCTGGCCACCGTCACTTGAGGTGGGAACTGAAATCCGTCCCGCTGAAGGCTTCTATACACCTCACCAATGTACGATAGATCGTGCCTGCCCTCCGTCGCGGCAGCCCACGACTGGATAAGCTCTAGCATTTTGAATCGGACGTCGGAGTTTACAGCAACAGGTCCCACGGCTTGCAGTAGCGACACCAAGTTGTCCATGAACTCCCGCGATGCAATTTCTGCAAGAAAATGCGAACCTCCATTCTTGACGCACGTATCCGTAAGCTGTAGGTATCGAGAGTGGAAACAGTCAGTCAGTCAGTCAGCCATCGTGAGCACGGCTCGCGAGCCGCTGTGAAGCGCCGTCTTACATTCAACGCGCTGAGCTGTGTATTGGGATTCTTGTTTCCGATTCGCTTCCTTAAGGACCGCATGGCCTCTTTGGGCGCTACGGTTTTGGATCGAATGATGTCGGAGATTTCAAGATTCAAGGCGATATCCTCCCTGGAAATAGCGATCAAGTTAGCCGAGGCCTCCGGGGTGCAACGCTGGACAAGAGAGAAACAGGACTTACAAGCTGCTGCTGGTCGCCTTCTCGATTTGCTCATCCAGAGCCGTATTGGCCGAGGAGGACCACCAGCTCATCATCTTGGCGCCTGTATCGTTTGGGTGGCTGGGGTGAAGAAGAGGGAGCACGACTAGGGAAGGGTGACGCAGTGTGGGGATCGTGTGTGTCTGCTTGTTGTTGCTGTTGCTTGAGCCGAGATGTCGATGCACGACCAGGCGGGAGAAGGAAAGTGGTGTTGGGCAACAAGTGACAGACAGCCTTGCCGTTGCGGTGTGCTCGTCACTAGGATACTGCCTCAGCCCGCCACACAGATTACGTTGGCGGATGGATGTTGCGTCAGTGTTGTGGAGTTGAGGCGGCGTACATTGTACATACATACATATGTAGATTGACTGGGGTGAGCGACTTCACCCGGCGGCCAGGCGCCACGCTCCAAGTACATGGCCCGATGGGTGCAGATACTTTTCGATCGCCGTGGGCTGGCGCTTGACTTCAAGTACTCTACTCGCCCAGCCACGGTACCCAGCAAGCTACCACCACATGGGCATCCCCGCTGTGTCGACCAGACAGACCCTTGGAAGTCTATTGAGGGTAGGTACTTTACCTAGGCAGGTAGGTACCTACCTACTTAAAGTACCTGCGAGCCACGTGCAGGTCTTCTTCACCACCACACCAGCCTCTCGCACAAGTTGCGCCTCTCGATCTCGCGACTCACGAGGTATCATGCGTCCCTCCCAAATGCCGGATCCTGCACGATCATGAGCAGCTCGCAAACACCCTTCATCTTGTTGCAACTCCGCCCGGTTGCCCGACGTCGTCAACGAAAAACTGCCGTGTCACTCCAATCCTGAGTCCCCGACTCCCTGCTGCCCACCGCTCGTCAGATGGTCCAACTCTTGCAGCAACCTCCGCTCACCAGTCTCTACCGTACAACGGCTTGCTGTCTCTGCCCTGTTCGGCGCCGGAGAACCGACGCCGCTGCCATTCTTAGTCGAAAAACTACACAAGAATAAATACTTGGACATGAGCTTTCGCTCCCGCGTCGCACCACATGAATGAGGACATCCTCGCCTTTGGCCCGCGCTTCGTGAACGTCAGTCATCTGCACTGAGCAACGCAGCGCATTCATGGCCACAAACGCCAGATACAGTCTTCCTCCGGGGGGCCATGACGCCCGATGTGGCGGTTCCCCCAGGCCAGACGCTGCGCCGCTGCCTCATATAGATGATCTGGTCGCCATTCCGCAAGATATAGACCCCAATCAGTCCATCAGACGCCTCTTGGCGCAGGCTGAGAGCGCTCTGCAGCAATCTGAAATAAGCAGGGATCTCAAGCGGCCTGCTTTGGCTCTTCAACATTACATCAGGGCATACATTATTGCCGTGCAGACCATCTCGAAACACCGCGACTACCCGGATCTTCGGTCCCCGCATCATGACAGTGACGTCGCTCGCCTTCATCGCTCCCTGCTGAAGAGACTAGATCAGCAGCACAGTGTCTATGAGAGGATCAAACAAGACGTCATCGCTGACAATATGATGAGCGGTGTTCAGCCCACTATCAGACGCATGACTGTCCTACCAGCTACGAACGGCGTCTCGAACGGCGTCTTGAACGGCCTCTCTAACGGTTCACCACCACCGACGGCGGTTGGTGATGTTGGCGGCAGAACGCTACAACAACCTCAACAATCTTCTCTTCATGGGGATACATCGGCCGGTTCCTCAAACAAGACTCCTGCCAAAGCTCCTGCCAAAGCTCCTGCCAAGTCTAAGCCAGCTGTGCACCCCAAACCTCCCTCTCTCCACGGCAATGCAATCTTGCCCGGGCATGCTCGAGCCAAGTCGGCCAGTAATGTCACGCAGGATCTGGCCGCGAGATTTGCCAATTTGAGAGGACCGCTTCCTTCTCCTGGTCAGGATCCTCGTATCAAGACTTATTCAATTATTCCGCCAAAACCCGCCGGCCCAAGAGAGATGCCGTCTTCTCCTCAAAGGATCAAAGTCGACACGGATAGCGCCGCTGGATTACCAAAACTGCCTGATGCTATATACAGCCCCGCGCGTGGGAGCGTGTCTGGCGAAGCAGCACGTTTGCCGACCAGCACACCTCGAGGTCTTTTCAGTCAAACGGGTTCGTCTGTTTCACTAGCCAGTACGCCAAGCGCAAACCAGTCGCGACATAGCAGCGAATATGGCTTCGCGGTCCCGCCGCAGCCCTCCAGCTCATCGAGCATGTCCGAGAAGCCCTTTGAGATACCAGAGAGCGACGTAATAACGCCCGAACAACTGTACACGTTGAAGAAATCTAGGGCCTCGATTCTGCTCATCGATATCCGCTCTCGCGATGATTTTGACGAAGGCCACATCATGGCATCGTCAATCATATGCATTGAGCCCAGCATTCTGATGAGGGACAATATCTCGGCAGCTGATATTTCAGATAGCCTTGTACTGTCCCCCAATTCTGAACATACTCTATTCGACAGGCGAGACTCGTATGACCTGGTCGTCTTTTACGATCAGTCCTCGGAGTCTATTCCTTATGCGCCCAAGAACTCGGACGAGGAAGTCATCATGTCATTACATCGTGCTCTGGCACTGCTCAACTATGGACGCGAATTGAAAAACTCGCTCAAACTACTGAAAGGCGGCCTGGATGGCTGGGTGGACTTGATGGGTTCCCGTTCACTGCAGTCGACTCCGTCGGAGAACGCCAAGGTCAGCCAGACAAGAGCTCGTCATGGGCTCATACGGAGGAAGGGATCCAAGTACATCGTCACACCGCTACAATCCGAAGAAGACATCAAGGCATGGCAGAACACCTTGGATAAGGACGCGACTCGCCCTGCCTTTCCCCGCACCAATGAGGAGTTTCTGAGGTTTCCTCCCGTATCGCCTGAACGGCAATCCATGGCATCGACGATGATATCCACGGAGCAGCGCTACAGACATGAAATGGCCAACAGATTCAGCTCACCCACACAACTCCCACCGCCGCCAGCTCGGCCTCAAGCTGCAGTCCAGCGGCCCAGCCATAGCGGCCTAATGTCCCAGAGTGATCATGATCACGTGGAAAACGACTTGGCCATGACCGTGCAGCCCAAGAAAGCCCCGGAGCAACTACACTACACCGGTCTCAACAATCCTCGAAACTGGTGTTATGCCAATAGCACTCTGCAGTCGCTCCTTGCCTCTCCCGGATTTGGCCGAGAGCTGGCGGATCGTGCATGGGAGAGGAGATACAAGAACATGGTGCCGAGAAAGGGCAACGAGAAGAGGGATCAGCCGCAGCTCATGATTCAGATGATATCTAATTTATTCCACTGGATGAGCTCGGGCAAGTTTGAGACTATGAAGGCCCAGATGCTCATGGTACGTCGCAGCAGGTCTTTTCTTTTCTTTTCTTCTTCTGTTCTTCGTCAGCCATCACTAACTTCTTCGTCTTTCCCTCAGGAGTATTCTCGACATTTGTGCAAGTCTGGTGATCCGCAGACCCAATTCGGTGGCCCGGACCAGCAAGATGCTCAAGAGTTCATGTCTTTCCTCATGGACCAACTTCATGAAGAGACAAATCTTCTTCGTGACTTGAAGGGCATCCCTGAGAAACCAGATACAAAAGGGCAGTCGCCCGCTCGAGCAGCGGTAGAGTACTGGACGAACCACTGCAAGCTGAACGACTCGATTGTCGACAGGTATTGGCGAGGGCTGGAGGTGTCGACAGTGCAGTGCAAGCAATGCGATAACCTCACATACACATTCTCGCCCTTTGAATGGCTATCAGTCGCCGTACACGGACAGGACGACATGACGCTGGCAGAGGCCCTCCACAGAACGACTGCTGATAACGAGCTCGCCGATTTTGAATGCGACCACTGTCGGAGCAAAGGCCGGGCAATACAGAGAATGTCGTTGGCCCGCATGCCCGAGTTGTTGTGCATCAGTTTCCGCCGCTTCCATTACCAGGGCCGAGGATTCATCAAGAACAACGCCGCGGTCACCTGGGACCTGAACGACTTTGACTTCTCGCCATACTTTATCGACGCTGCATCCTCGCCGCCTCACCCGCCGTTCACGTCGGACAAGGCCTTCTCCGGTCCCTTCAAGTACGAATGCTACGCCGTGATTGTCCATGCCGGGCGATCCATCAACACGGGCCACTACTACGCCTATGTGCGGGACTCGACCACCCACGGCCAAGACGCCTGGCTCCTCTGCAACGACAGCGTCGTCAAGAGAGTCCGCATCGGCAGTCGGAAGAGCGACGATGTGCACAACGAAGTCTTCCGATCAGGCGAGGACAAGGTGCCATACCTGGCCTTTTTCCGAAGGAAGACGTCGTGAATCCTGTCTTTTTCCCGTTTCCGTCCCCACAAGAAGAAGCCTGCAATTTCAAAGACGAAGAACAACATGCTTTCACCCCCCACGACGACGCCAACCGCGCCAAAGCCACGCCACGACCTATGGCAAGAAAGAGGCGGAGAGGGCGTGCACGAAATAGAAGAGACGAAAGAACCGCATTCCATGTCCGTTGCATTCACAACTTTCCACAGCGCCCCCCCCCATGGCGCCTGACGAGGTAGAAGGGGGGGGAGATTGTGCGAGCATAGAGCGAAATGGCGTTTTGTTAATTTGTGTTTTATGCCGTGTCTGTCGCGAGCAATTGGGGTAGACTAGCGCGTTACGGTGCCTGAATGCCGGGGGGAATACGCTCAACGTGTCTTGTGCCATGGTGAACACGACATCACACCGCAAGAACGGATTCGATTCGGTCGTCGTTGTGACGCCGCGCGAATGTGGGACGGGACCATGTTCCCGTGTCCTGACGTGCTTTGGCGGATGGGCATTTATGCAGTCGAGTCCGACGTTGCTTTTTCACGATACGTCACAATGGCCGGGGTACGGGCTGGGCCGAAGGCATTGAGCCTCTCGGCCACGGATGGTCTTATTCCATGTCTTTTTTTTTTTTGTTCTCTTTTCCTCTCTTTGTTGTCATGTTTCTTCCAGCGTGTCTTGAAACAAGCAATGTGGCATCGTCATGTATCACTGTTGGCGGCTTTCATACTGGTTTGATTACTACAAGGGTCCGACTTGCTTCCACAGCCACACCACTACTTGTATTACAAAGGGGAAAAGAGGATCCAGATATGGCAATATAAACGTAGCAGGCAGAAACGAATCAGCCACAACGTCATAGTATAAGAAAAATGGCGCCCATTCAGCGGAACCCACGGTGTGGTTCGTGCCATGACGCGCGTTCTCGTCTCATGTTATTTCCTCCGGCTGTTTCCACACGCGCGCATCTATCCGTCTACCATCGCGAGCACGGCCAAAGGTGCTGTTCCCCGCTTGAACGAAGAAAACCAAAACGAGGGCAGGAGTCGATTGGGGGAAAGACAACGTTATAGGTGCTGCTCTTGAGGCAAGCGTCGATTTCCTTCGTATATCGGCTGCGAATGGCTCTTCGGTCCAGCTTTTGGGTGGCGGTCACGAGACCCTGCAATAAGATACACATTTCTAGTCAGCATTGAGTTGAAAGACAAAGGGGAAGTAAGAGAGAGGCCGGTTTGGCCAGTAGGAGAGTTTTTTTTTTTTTTGCTTTTAGTTCTTCTTTACGTACGCTAGCGGGAGTCCACTCCTCATCAGAAATGACAACTCCGCTGATGATTTCTATCGGGCTCAAACCAGCGCGTTTGCCAGTGGCCTGTAGATCTTTCAGCACGGCATCGCGAACCTTGGCACTGGTGTGCATCTCGTGCTCAGAAACGCCTAGCTCCGTGGCCTTCTCGACAAGAATTTTCTCGTTGGGCATGATGAGGGCAATGGGTCTCGAGTACTCGGCGTCGGCATAGACCATGACATTGCTGACGGTCTGAGCTCCTCGGTAGATCGACTCCACCTTCTCGAGAGCAATGTATTCACCACCTTGCATCTTGACAAGGTTCTTGAGACGGTCTATGACTCTCAAGTGGCCGTTGGCATCGAACTCGCCAATATCCCCCGTCTTGAACCAACCGTCCGGAGTAACGGCCTTGGCAGTCTCTTCGGGGTTGTTGTAGTATTCCTTCAGAATGGGCAGGCCTTTTATCCAGATTTCTCCCTGCGGAACCTTGACATTGTCGGTGTTGTACCCAAGCTCGGGGCAAGAAACGAGCTTGACATCGACGGCAGCGGGGATGGGGCCGATGGCGTCGGGGGAGTATTCGAGGGGGCAACCGAGCGCACCGTTGGCACACGTCTCGGTGAGTCCGTAGCCAATCAACATGGGAGCAAGAACAAGGGACAGGAACTGTTTGGTACTGTCCGCGATCCCACTAGCACCGTTCATGGTAAGTCGGAGTCGGCCACCGGTCAGCTGGCGAACCTTGGAGAAAACAATGCCGTCGAAAACGCTGGCGAGCGGCAGCTTGTTGCGCGTCATGAAGGACTTGTAGTTGTAGGCGCCCCAGAACAAGCCCTTGAGCAGAGGGCTGGAGCTGTCCAGCTTGGCCATGACGCCCTTTCTGACGGTTTCCCAGACTTGAGGGACACCGACCAGAGCTGTAGGTCGGAATTCGCGCATGTCACCGGCGCAATTCTTGACGGAGACGTCGGACAGAGTACGAGGGTTGCCGTATCCCAAGGTCCCGCCTATGAACAGCACCAGGTTTTCGAGGACCATTTCAAAAATGTGAGCCAGCGGCAAGTAGCCCAGAACAAACTCCTTATCGCTGATGCAACCGTCGACGCAGGTATAAAGACCAGTCACTAGGATCATGTTCAGGTCAGCCACGTTTGTATTTCCAGCGGTAGGCAAGTGGGCAGGTGGGCAGCGAGATGGTGCTATTCGGTACAAAGGGACGTACTGCCAGAAACAACACCCTCGTGAGTAAGACAAGCGCCCTTGGGCAGACCCGTCGAGCCAGATGTGTACATGATGCAGTACAGGTCCTCGGGCTTGGGAGGGACAGGATCCACCATGTTTTCCTCGCCGAGCTTCCGAAGCTCTTGGTACGTGAGGACCTGGAGGTCAGGATTGTTGTTTTTGAAATGCTCAACCTGGCCGGCAGTACCAAAGATACACTCCTCATTGACGATGACGATCTTGACGCCAGATTTTTTGATCGGATTAGCGGCGGTTTTCAACAAGTGAGGATCCACAAACATGGCAGTGGCATCACTCTGCGTCAGAGAGTGCTCCACGCCGCTCTCGCCAAGGGTATCGTAAGCGGTCACGATGGCAATGGACTGCGAAGCGCAGCCGTGGGACATGGAGATCCATGGCAAGCTAATGCAAAAGAGGCCATCGTTCAGCAAGAGGAGCGAGAAGAGCCGGAACCGTGGGGACAAACAACAGGAAGACTGGAAAATGGAGGACAGGGGAAGGGGTTGTGCTCATTCCTACTCTTACCTGGTGGTCGCGAACAGGTGGAGTTTGTTTTTCGAAGTGAGGCCCAGCTTGCGGAGGCCGGAGCCGAGCTGAAGAACAAGCGTCTCGTACTCCTTGTATGTGATGTAGGAGTAGCCCGAGAGCTCGAAGAACTGCCATTCCTTGTCGACTTCTTGCAGCTGGCCGTCATACAGCTTCTTGACCTTTCTGGTCTCCTTGTGGAGCTTGATGAGCTTGCGGGAGGCGAGAGCCTGATGGTTCGGGTAGAGACGGGCGCTGCGCGTAACAATGTCGAAGATGTTGTGGACGTCGTCGGCAGGGCGGGTGAGGAGTCCGTTCTTGGCACGGGGATGACGACGAGGAATCGTCTCTCCGGGGACTTTTTCGTAGCCGGGAGCTTCAATAGTGTAGGGCGGCTTGTGCACGGGGGCCAAGGGTATCATGCCCGTGGTGTGGTCTGCCATGGCGACGATGCGACAGGTGAGGTGATGGGTCGTTGAGGTGACAGGTGATGGAATGACGGGATGACGGGATGACGGGGTATCAAGGTGACGGGACGAGACCAGGGACGACAAGAGCAGTCGGACGGAGGAGGACGCGAGGACGGCGGATGGGAGGGCTCGGCGGCGATCGAGGACTGAGGGTGCACGTCACGGCACGGCGATGCGATGCGCCACGTCGGCAAGGGTCGTGGTTATGAAGGAAGGATCAGGAGGTTTGGTGGTCAGCAAAGGAGTGGGAAGGGGGGGGGGGGGGGGGGGGGGGGG
>SRPV01001009.1:0-11613 GCA_018360135.1 Claviceps sorghi | reverse complement strand
AAAAAAAAAAAAAAAAAAAAAAAAAAAAAAAAAAAAAAAAAAAAAAAAGAGCACTCTAAAGGGCTAGCTGAGACAAGGATCATCACCGCGACACACGAACAATCGTAAAAGTCTTTATCAGACGTTTTCTTGTAATGCAATGGCTATTCCCCTTGTCCGGCCCTCGAGATGACCCTCAGTACTTTCACCTAAACTACCAGTAGCATCCGGTCCCCGAGGCCATCCCGAATCCACGGCAAAGCCTCGGTTTTAGGGGATAACATGCGCTGGTACTCGCCATCCCACAACGACTACAGGAATACAGGAATACAGGAATACAGAAAAACAGGGGGGAAAAAAAGCAAATACAACAAGCCCAATAAGAAGACGTCTCGAAGAAAGCCGAAACAGATCATCCGACACCGGACGGTAGGAAGGAACAAGTAATGATAGGTCATGGTTGAATAGCGCACACAACAAAGTCGCCCTCTACTCCTCCGTCTGTGCTAGTGGCGAGAGCCTTTTCCCCTCCTATCTGGTCTCGAATAGTCTATGGGTGAGGTATCGTCGGATAAAAAAAAAAAGGAAAGAAAAGAAAAGAAAAAGCAAGAATTAAAAAAGAAAAAGAAAACCACAGAATAAGAAAGAAAAGAAATGCATGGGTAACTTTTAATACTTTCTGTCAAATATATCGGAGCGCATTACAGAAGAGACAATCCCTGTGAATGCAAGAGAAAACAGAGCCCGCCTAGTCTATCACCCAAAATGCAGGACACCGACGAGGAAGAAGCAAGAAAAAAAAAACAACAACAACCAAAGTGCGAAATCATGAACCTTCTACTCGCTCTCTTTTTTCTCGTTATCGATCATGGCCTTGGCTAGAAGAGGTGAGGGTCCTGCAGATGGGGGAGAGGCGGGATGTTCGGTTTCCATATTGGCCAGCAAGCTATTCTTCAAGTTAGTTTCTTCCTGTGTTTTACCACTGATTCATGTTATTCCGCCTCTTACAAGGCAATGTCCTTCCTTCTTCTTTTGGCGCGGGATCAAAGGCAGGGCCTTGGGAAAGCAGCACAAATCTTACCTGAAAGTATTTGTGTTGGACGCGGTATCACGAGGGGCCGGGGTTCCGGTGCGAGATGATGGTCCCGAATCCTCGCCTGTGCGACCGAGAGAACCGCCTGGCCCGAGACGTCTACCGCTGTTACTACGAGACGCGAACATAGACGTCGGGCCAAGCATGGGGTTCTGGCTCGAGGTCCTGCTGGCCGAGCCCTTGAGGCGACGCAAGTCGTCCATACCGACGTGGTTGCTCGTCTGCTGGGCATAGCCACCAGAAAAGTTGCGAGCATCGCCACGACCCATGGGAATGCGACCGCCGGGACCTCCGCGCGTGTTGCTTCTCGCCGACTCTTGCGCCTTGGCCGCCGCGGCTTCGGCCTCGGCACGCACCTCGTCGAGCGTCTTGGGGCCCTTGTTGGCTTCCTTGGACACCCAGCGGTTTCTTCGCAGATCCACCACGTCCATGAGCATGAATCTCATCCTGCTCTGCAGCTCGGGAATCTCAAGCATGTTCTGGATGCGCTGGAAGTAGGCGTCCATCATGGGTCGGCCCTTCTCCGTGGCATCCAGATTAACACCAATGGTGCGCAGCAGCTTGCTGAGCGATTCGATCTCGGCCTCGTCAGGAACACCCGTGTAGTCCACCAGCTTCTGAACACACTCGTGCATGATACGCTCCGTCAACATGCCCAGCTTGTACAGTTCACCAATAAACTGCACCAGACCGAGACCACGTCGCTTGGCCGCCGCCGCGATGTAGTATTCGTCGGATAGCAGGGCAGCATCCCCGGGGGCCTTCTTGGAGCTCTCGGCACCGCCCTCCTCCTTGCTGTCTTCTTCCTCGTTGGGCTGCGAGGGCAGGTTGGTGGTCCAGCCACGTTCAAAGTCCTTCTGACATCGGTTGAGCAGGTACTTGCGGAATAGGTTGCCTCCACTGACAGTATTGCCCAACCTGTCCTTGATGCCCTCGTCTCGCACTTCTGGACTTATGTTCTCAAGCATGCGCTTGCAGAACTTGGCGTACATGGAAGCCCAGTGAGCCTCGTCAGTCGCCTTCTCAAATGTGAGCTGGATAATCTGGCGCAGCGTGCGACCGTCAGATTCATCCTTGGACTGCCCAGCAATGTCAAGGATCTGGTCGGAAATCTTGTCGAACTTTTCAGGCGTCATCTTGTTGAGGGCAGCCTTGACCTTCCTCTGAACCATTTCGGGCTCCAGATAACCACCGGAGTTGGCAGAACCGGGTTTATTGCCGATACTCGTCGGCTTCCAACCACCCGAGGAAACGGCAATGGGTTTAATTTCCATGCCGGCGGTCAAAGGCATGGTCTTAGCAGCCTGAGTCTCTTTGCCGTTGTAATCGCGACGGCTGCCACGAGTGGAGCGGCTGCCCTGGCGTCCGCCAGGCGAGTTGGGAGCACCAACACGAGGTTGAGAAGCCGTGCGGGTGATGTTGCCGCCAGGGAAGGCTCCGCCGGGTCCACGAAAGGACCCAATCGAGCCCACAGCAGGTCGTGGCAACGTGCCGCTGGACATGGCCAGTCTTTGTTCGGACGATGTTCCTGGTGGGAGAGTTCGTCCGGGCGGAGCATTGAAGGTGCCCATGGAGAAGGCACCGCTGCCACGGTTGGAGGGCTGTCTAGGCGTCTGGGCGCGGGCAGAGCGGTCGCCATCTCCGATAAGAGACTTGACTTGTTGGTGGAACTCGACCGACGGCTGCTCGGTGAACACCTTTTGGAACTGTAACAGGAAAACGGCGTCGTACTTGAAGCTTTTCCCCTTCTTGGTAACGGCAGCGTTGAGGGCGGGATTCGGTGAGCTGATGCCAGTCGGGTAAATGTCCTGGTCCATGACCTGCAGGAACCTTGCCGACTTGAGGGACTGGAGAGCTGCGCTTGGCTGGGGCGATTCAATTGGCTTTGTGACGAGAGGCGCCAGGTTGAGAGCGGCGGGCTTTGATCCACGCTTTTGGCCCGCAGCATCGCCGGCGGCGGCCGCGGCAATCTTGTCTTCGTCGACGCCGCCAATCTTCATGCCGGAAAGTTTGTCGGCAACGACATCGACATTGGAGCTGTCTGCGTCCTTGCCAGCGCGCGCAGCGGCAAGAGCCTCCGCAACTGACATGGTTTTCCCGGAAGCCTCGGCCTCCTTTTGTCGTCGTTCCTTTTCTTCTTCGAGTCTCTCCATTTCGCGTTCTTGCTCTCGCAGCTTCTGGTCCAGTTCGGCGGCATTCTTCTTTCGCTCCTCTTCTTCCTTTTTCTTCTTCTCAGCCTTCAGGGCATCAGCTCGCTTCTTGTGCTCTTCTTCCTCCTTCTCGCGACGGGCGTCAGCCTCTTCCATTTCGCGAATCATTCGCTCCATCTCATCCTCCTCATCGGCAGCAGCGTTGTTCTCGGCCGCGGCTGGTTCGGCGGACTTCTTCTCGTCCTCGGCCGACTTGGACTCCTCCACGTTCGAGGCGGCTTCCTGGGAAGCATCTGCATTGGCAGCAACAGCAACAGCAACAGCCGGAGCTTCTTCCTTCTCGTTGGGAATTTCAGTCGTCGCCGTCGCCACCTCCTTGACAGCAACCGGGTCCTTAGCTTTGGCTGCTTCATTGGCGGCCCCTAGGGTGGCTTGCTTGATCTTCTCCTTCAACTCATCCTGAATCTCCTTGGCCGTCTTGGGCGTAGCAGTGCTGTCAGAGCGTCCGTGGAATGGTGTAGCCGACTTGGGAGGAGGAGTAGGCATAGAAGCACCAACAGGGGGGGTTTTGGACTGCTGACTGCTCGGAGCGGGAGAAGCAGGGGGTTTCAAGGTAGATGTGTCGACAACCTCGCCAGCAGCATTCTTGATGGGAATGGCAGCGCTCTTCCTCGGCTTGACGAAGCTGTTGGGGACAGCCTTGACCGTGGTGTTGGGGGGGGCAGGCTGAGAGGAGGAGCTCACAATCAGGGGCTGACCCTGTTGATTAGCACTGGGAGGTCGCTCGGACTGTGAGGGGCTTCGAGACATGGTATGGCCTTGCTGGTGATAGGGGGCAGAAAATTGCTGGTTGTAGCCTGGAGAATTAGCCTGAGGGGCGGCCATATAAGGGGGCACGTTGTTGTAGGCATAAGGCATGGAAAGGGGTCGGCCGTATTGGTCAAGCTGCTGAGGGGGGTAGCCAAAGTTCTGATATTTCATGGTCAGCCATAGTTCAAATCCGCCATTTTCAGGAGATAGATCAAGAGAAGAGCTCTGGGAGGGAACCCCGAGGGTGTTGTGAGTTGAGCACTGCGCGATAGGCTTCACCACGCCACTGGATACCACACGACGGCCGTTACTACTATGCTGATGGCGCCAAGAAGACTCTGGTCGCTGGGAGAAACGACGCTGAGGCTGCCGACTAGCATTATTTCCATGTAGCTCGTGTATGGAATCCAATTGACGACCTGACTGCAGGGACTTGGCGTGCTCTCTCCGTGCTTTGCTCTTTTGCTTGTTGAGGTATTTGAAGGAAAACTTGTCAGGCATATCAGGAAGGGGGAAC
This sequence comes from Claviceps sorghi, assembly GCA_018360135.1. Lineage (NCBI taxonomy): Eukaryota > Fungi > Ascomycota > Sordariomycetes > Hypocreales > Clavicipitaceae > Claviceps > Claviceps sorghi. Next base: position 7,064 of record SRPV01001009.1, on the reverse strand, counting down.
TGTACTTGTTGATGCTGAGGCGCCATTGGGGGCGGGTAATGGTACTGAGGCGGCGTCTGCATGGACATGCTTGATTGCATGGTTGCCGGGGGCATATTCGGAGTATTCGGCATCGACGGCACGAGGGCGGGGCTTCGGGTGGGCTGAGGAGAGTTGGGATACGGCATGTTTCGAGGTTGTGGTTGAAAGGTAGGGGGCATGCCACGACCTTGACCGTGACCATTCCGAAACTGGTTGTTGGGAGGATATCCCATCTGGTTGTTGTACTGGTTGTTGTGAGGGTTATAACCTCGGCCACGGCCACCTTGAGGAGGAAAGTTGCCTCTATTTTCGCCCTGAATGGAATGGTTCGATTCGCGTCGATAATGGGCACCAGGCTGGGATCCCATGGCATTAGGGTTGGACGGGACGACAGGACCTTGTCTCATGTGGCGCTGTAGATGGGAAATAAAGGAAAGAATTATTGTGTTAGCTTTGATGGCTCATGATGCAAAACAAAGACGAGACGGCGGCAAATGTGCCTGAAGAAAAAAAAAAAAGGGAGAGAGAGAGCTCGAAGAAAAGGAAAAGGGGAGGGCAACGCGGGGTCGAGCGAGGGGAGGATAGAAAGAGGAAAAGTAGGCGTGCGTTTTTTTTCTTTCTTTCTTTCTTTGTTGTTCTCACGAACCTCGCCATCACTACCGAGACTTCCAAACGTCATTTGTCCCGTGGGCTGCTGAAGACCAGAGGGAGGTCGTCCGCCGCTTGCCGAAGGCTGAGGGATGGGGGATGGTGAATGTGCAGGCGACGGAATCCGCTGATTTCCAGCACCAGGAATGGCGATAGGAGCAGCGTTTCCGGTCTGAGGAGTGCTGTGAGCCATGGCAGGAGAGTTGAAGCCAAACTGGATGCCGGATTTGGCGCCGCCATTGATGGCGTACGAGCTGGTCGGGTTGGCAGCCATGATGACGGGACTTTTTATCGAATGGTCCACGCCGGAGCCGTTGGTAGAGCTACCGCGGGCAACAGCAGGGACAGCAGGAGTGACGACTGATTTGCCGTTTACAAGAGACGGAGAAGAGCTCTTGGCATTCTGCGCCGCAAAGGCAGAAGAAGCAGAGCCGGCAACAGAAGCGGGGGTTTGAGAGCCAGTCGCAACTAGTGGCGCTCCAGGTGACGATTTCTTGGGCGCACCTGCAGCGGAGGCATAAGAAGTCGCCGTGGTCGCAGAGGTGTTGGTCGCCGGGATCGAATTCAGCTGATTCGCAGGCGACGTCATAAGGGGAGGATGATGGACTCGTGAAAATGATTGCGAGTTGACGTGACGAAGGTGTTGGTGCGGTAGCGTCGACAAAAGGATTCGACGTGGTAAGAGGCGGGTGTTTGAGAAGGGATTTTTTTTCCCCTCTGTTTTTGTCCTCGGAGCTCGCTGTCACAAGACGGTCGTTTTTTTTTATTTTGTTTTTTTTTTTCGTGCGTGGGTGTGTGCGTGTGTTTTTTTATTTTTTTTTATTTTTTTTTTCTCTCTCTTCTCTTTTCAGATCGGCGAGGCTATGGCCACGGTCCAGAAGAAATGAAAAATTCTCGCGAAGAAGATGCTCGCGACAAATATTAAAAAATAATAAACACCGGACAACCCGAGCAGACCAGTGCAAGATATGAGGGAGTGGAAAAGACCGACAAGGCGAGACCGTAGACGTCCAAAGCAGAAACTACGATCAATGGCGTTGGCGGCAGGTTCCAAGGTCCTAGACGACAGTAGCAAGGGAGGAATTAGTCTTCTGGGACTGAGAAGACAGAAAAAGAACCCAGTGCCGATGAAGGGAGGGGAGAGGGTCTGGTGCGGGCAAAAAAAAAAAAATCCACCAAGACCAGTGTGGTGATTTGTTTCGGGGTGGGTGAGGGTTTAGGAGGAGACGGGCAAGAAAATTTTGGGCAGCAGGATTATGAGATGGGGCGGACGGGGAAGGAGCTGGGCGGCCCTCCCATACCCTCCAATGCTCCTGCCACCCTCGATATCCCTCTCTCGCGCTCTCGTTGGCTGGGGGCGCCAGTGGAACGAGGCGATGGGGGCCCGTCTTGCCATCTTGCCATCTAGCCGTCTTGCCGTTTTGCCAGCCACCTGACGGCGCTGTCGAGGCGCATCGCTAATGTGACACTGTGCTGGATGCGGTCGAGCGGGCTGAGGCAGTGTGGGCTGGCACATTGGCACTGTCCAGTCCCCAGTCCCCAGTACCGAGTCCCCAGTCCCGTGTACGCGCACTGCGCTGTGGACGCTGTAGGCCTTTAACGTAGGTATGTACCTACCCAGGTATCTTAGGCAGGTGAGTAGGGCAGGCAGGCAGGCAGCCTTGGACCCCCGTCGACCCCCGTCGACTCCGTAGACGGCCCCAGCCGGCGTTCAGCTCTAGCGGGTGGCTGGTGGTTGGCGGTCGCCTTAAGTAGCCAGGCCTGCTGCTTCCGCTGCTTCAGGCGACACATGCATAAATCAATCAATACCTGCAGGTGCCTAGGTACCTAGGTAGGTAGGTAGGTACTTAGGTACCTAAGGTAAGTAGGTCTAAGTAGGTACTTGGGTAGGTACCTGCCTATTTTACCTTGACTGACCTCTGATGTCTGGTACTGGGAGGCACTTCAGCACTGAGCACCTACCTACCTACTAGGTACCTACTTAGGTAGGTACAGGTAGGTAGGTACCTACTTAGGTACCTACACAGTCAAACAGCCCAAGCTTGCCACCGATGGCAGCTCCAATGTTGCGCTCTCGGCGCGGCATGTGCATGTGCTTCTTCCTCCTCAAATCGCCACCCTGACAACCAGACACCTCATCCCCGACATAAGCCTCCTTTCTTTCTTTTTTTTTTTCTTTCTTTTTTCTTTTTTCTTCTTTCTTCTTTCTCCTTTTCTTTTTTGCGCTTCATCCCCCTTTTCCGCACAACATCAGCCAACGTCGAGTCGCCATGCCCGCCACCCCCCAAGTCCCTACTTCCCGTCCGCTCCCCTCGATGGAAATCCTAAAATTCCGCCTCGCTAAACCAACCCCCCTTGCCCTCGCCTATCTCGTTCCCATGCCCAGGCCACCCCTACCTTAAGTACCTACATGTACCATACCGCCAGACACATGCACCATACTCGACCCTATCCAGCGTCTCCATCCCCAATCCTCCCCTCCCCAACCACCATGCTCGTCTCTCGCTGCTGGTCTCAAACAACAAATGTCCCCATTGCAGCCATGACGGGCATTCGTACATTTCATTCGTACATTTCATCCGTACATCTCGTCCCGCCAGGGTGACTTGCTAGAGAAGAATGAATAAATGAATAAAAGGAAGGAGAGGGAAAGGGAATGGGTTTTAAAGAAAATAAAAGTTTTTTAAAAAAAAAGGAAAAAAAGGAAAAAAAGGAAAAGGAAAAAAAGAAAGAAACATAAAAAGAGTATAAATCCGCAAAAACAACACCCCAGCAATGAAACTCCACCCCCCTCTCTCCCCTTGCATGCAAAACAAAGACTGTCCTTCCTCTTTACCCATCTCCCACCCACGAGCATCATGTGTTTCCCGTCGAACCATTCCCACCCTCGGGACATGAATTTCACGTATGCATCGCATGTGCACCATGTCCTGGACCCCCCGGCCTTATCCGTGGCATGTGCACAAAAACCAAAGAGAACATGAAATAAAACGATGAGGAAATAAAATGATGGCGGGGGGCGGGTTCGTTTACAGGAAATACGGGAAATACAGGAAATACAATGTGGGCGGGTACGCTTTTTCCCATTTGGGGGAAGCTTGGCCGTGCTCAACAACCCGTTTGCTTGTTGTGTCTGCGTTGACGCAGGAGAGTGAATACCGTCTCGCACACGTTTGACGGGTGCCAAAACAGATTCTTCTTTTTCTTGATCAGAAAAGAAAAAGAAGAAAAATTCGTCTCCTTTCTTTGAAGAAAGGGAGGGAGAGAGAGAAAGACTCTTTTTCTTCCATAAAAGAAGAAAAAAGGGGACGACGCAGGACCTAAAAAACCAACTCCATATACAACCAGTCGGGTCTGGTAATGTACATGTCCCGACCATTTTTGTTCTTCTTGTCCCTCACTCCTTGTTCTCTCCTTCTCGAACCTCCAAAATGTCTGGTTCCACAGCCTGTTCATCCTCCTCATGGTACGCAGCCTGTGCTTCATCTTCGTCGGCTTCTTCCGGAATAGCGTCCGATGCGTCCACAACAGCTTGTGCTTCTACAACTTCTCCTCCTCCCGGACCCTGCAGCTGCGTGAGCCTGGTCTTGGTCATCTCAAACACATATTGTCCTAGATGCTCCACACTTTCCATGGCCACCTCGCCCTCCAATGCCGAGTTGTCCTCGGCGTTGGCTCTCTCGGTTGGCCACATCTCTCCCGTGACAAGCATCAGCTTGTCTGGTCGCTCCAGCAGGATATCAAACGCGGGCCGAAGCTCCGGGCACGCCTCAAATACTTCGCGCCGTCCGAGCACGTACAGCCCAAGTCGGGCTCGGGACACGGCCACTGTCATGCGTCGCACGTCGCGCAAATACCCGACGCGAGATGTTCGCGTAAGAGAAAGGATAATGTCTGTATCAGAAGGAACAAGGAGTAAAGGGAAAAGGGGAAAAAAGGAAAAAAAAAAAAAAAAAAAAGATGGAAAAGTCAGCACAAGCACATGCGTCCCTCTCCCTGTGAGAATAGATAGTTGCTCGGCAGCCTACAGCGCATCATGGTACGGAATAGATGGTACTTACAGTCATTTTGCTCGCCTTGGTACTTGTCCACGGTGGCAACAGCCTTTGGCATGCCAAAAATCGGCTTCTTGCCACACCGATGGGCGAGCACGTCTTTGACCAAGGCGCGCTGTCCGGCATATGTCGTGAGAATGCTAATCTTGTCCGCGGGATATCCCAACAGACGCATGTACTGATAGATCGCCACCGCATACTCGGCCTCGCCCAGGTTTTGGATAAAGTGTGGTGTCGGCTCCGACTCCCCGCGGCCCTTGTAGCTGGGCACGTTGATAAACTGGTAGTCAAACTTGAATCCGGCATTCGCACGGATGAATTCGGGCTGACTCTGCACGTGCTGCAAGTTTTCCAGCTTCGGATACCGCCACGAGTAGAGCTTGGCGATTGATGGACGCGCACGGCCTTGCTGATCCAGATTCACGGTCGGGACTCCAAGACGCACCAGCCGAGAAAATAACGACTGCTCTAGATTTGCATAATGACGGAAAGCCAAGCTTTGAATGACGGGCGAGTTCTGGAAATGGTCACCGCAGAGGACCACTCTCTTGAGGGGCATCTGTTTCTGGATCGGTTTCTGCATCGCCAGCGGCATAAAGGTTTCCACCTCGGTAATCTGCGCCGCTTCTTCCATGATAACGTTGTCATAGTGGAAACCCAATGCAGCGATCTCGCCGCGGCGCATGGCCGCATGTGTGGTCGTCATGGCGATGATCCTGGCCTCGTTGGTCAAAAGGTAGTTGGCCCTTTCTCGCTCCCGCCTCAGGATCTCGAAAGGCACGATATCTTCCAGTTCTGAAAAAACTTTGCTGATGTGCCGGTAGCAACCCTTAGCGATTTCTTCAGCTTGCTCCCGACTACTGTCCTCCGGGAAAAGTGGCTGAGGCGCATTAGCAAAGTAGGCATGGAATGGAAAGGCTTCGATGAGATCCGCCGCAGTGGTCTTGTCGGCCGAGCCGACCGCTTGTTGAAATCGCTGCCACGCAGGCTCTACATAGACTTTGTTAAAGTAACCGGCTGTTTCAGCCGAGTTATCGTGGGCACCCGGCGCTCCCAACGTCGCGGCAAGTCTTGCCACTTCATGGAGCAGCAGTTGCCGATTGTCGAGAAATGACTCAACGCGGCCATGCTTTCCAAAATTGCCATCCGCCTCCAAATCTTCCTCTCCATGGCCCAAGCGCAAGAGATGCCTCTGATCAATATCCAATGCCACAATCTTGGCAAACAACTGGTTCAAGGCCTGGTTGCTGTGCGCAATCAGGAGTGTCTTTTCGTTGGGGAAGTTGTGGTATATGTTATTGATGATTTGCGTAGCCACATCTGTTTTTCCCGTGCCTGGAGGACCGACAATGACCGTCAAGCCGGGTTGAGATCCAGACATGATGGCCTCGACTTGGGCGGGGGTAAAACGAACTGTATTTGTCTTGGGCACATCCGTCGGATACGGCCCATTGTTTGGCGGGTTGTATGTTGAGACTTTGAGGGAATCGACCTTGCACTTTATTGCCGATTCTGCACCTCGTCTGCGTTTCTTGGACGGCCGGACGCCATCCGCTTCTTCTGCTGGCTTATCGCCTTCATCGATGACGTAGGGAGGACCAAAACCGCTTGCGTTGTCAGCGGCGGGCTCGACGGCTTTACCAGGCGGCAAGCTCTCGACCAGATGCTGCCAATCAAGGAACGTGTCCCGGTAGTCCAACTTCTTAATCCGAGTGGAGAGGTTGTGGTAATTTGCTCCGGCGGGGTCGCCGTAGCCGAGAAACACCTCGTGAAGCCAAGTGGGAAGGGGCATCTCTGATAGCACGAGGTTGCGAATGGACTCCAAAACAGGCTTAAAGTTGTTTTCTCTCCGCCCTCGTCTCAACAACAAGTTCATGGACCCGTAAACATCCGGCTTGTTAGGTGACGTCCGTTCCGTATCTCGGCTGTACATGTATGGATCTAATTTGACATGCAAACGACGCCTGTGGTCCAGATGCGCCCCGCCATCCCTTACGTGGCGGCCTTGATCATCCGTGATCTGAATGACTTCAGCCGATCGTAGCGTGACCAGACCAAGTTTTTCGTACTCGGACCGGAACTCACCTCCATCTGCGGAGGGCTGGGGAGACGGGGGCTGGACGGTCAACAGAAATACCACCTCGTCGGGACGTAGGGAGTCCCACTCCCGGCGAACATGAGGTCCAAGTCGTCGAACGTCATATGAGATTTCAGCTTTAACCATGGCGGGCAGTTCTTCGCCAACCAGTGGCGGCTTGGTCTCCAAGATACTATTTAACGTGTTAGCGTACAAATTTTTTTTTTTTTTTTTTTTTTTTTTTTTTTTTTTTTTTTTTTTTT
>SRPV01001008.1:0-11631 GCA_018360135.1 Claviceps sorghi | reverse complement strand
ACACGCAATTCATGGTATCTTTCTTTTTTTTTTGTTATGACAGTGCCATGCCCCTATATTTCGACAGAAGGGCGTGTAGCAACCCAAACAACGAGCGGCATGCGGCCAGTCCATGGCCACAGCGTTTTGCTCACGGCGAATCGTGCTGTGCCGCATTGCGACGGAACGAACGTTGTTTAATGCCGCTTTCGTTCTACCTTCCGCTCGGCTTGGAAGAAGCGAGGGCTGACGGCGTGCGATTTGATGATGAGCGCCCAGCGCCCAGAATGCTTTAAAGTATACGAGTTATTTTAGGTTTGTAGTTCTTGTTTTTTTTTTTTTTTTTTTTTTTTTTTTTTTTTTTTTTTTTGCTTTTTTATGGAGCTCCGTGGGACGACAACTCGAGTAAAGTTTGTGGAACATGGTTGCGGCTTCGGGAGGATTCCGCGCGCCGCCGATCACATACGCGGGTAGACGGATCGTTCCTGGGGCGGTTCCCATCTTCTGGGCTGGACGGAGTCCGGCTGGGCAGTCAATGCATTTTAACGTGACAACAATAATATTTTGTAAAGGGTGTTTGGCTCTTGGCAAGGAGAAATGCCAACTGCTACGTCGGCAGAACTTGGCCGCAAGCCAGGCGTGATATCTGGGCTCGAGTGTCTCCGTCTCTATTCTCCGGCTTGGACAGGGCACGAGGGGGCATTCTCGGCGCGTGGACAGACTTGGTAAACGGAGCAGGCTATGCGGATGCGAGGAAGACGTCATGTATCGGCCGGGAGAGAGCAACGAACATGGCGACAGGTCCTACGTGGGCATGACGCGTAAAGACGGCATCTGCGGGGATTTGTCGCATAAAATACCAAGGCGTTGGTTGTGGAGGCTGCGATCTACGGGCTGGCATTGTCAGTGTTACTATGGTCCAGGAATCTGGGGGCCATGTGCGGGTGTCGGAAAAAAAAAAAGAACATGGCGAGATCGGATGATGGGACACGGCAGAAAGACGTTGAAAGGCTAAGTGGTTCGAGAGCGCACCTGGATAAAACGGACCGGGAATCGCGCGCCTGGCCAAGAGGAGCATGCCAGTTCATTGTCTGCGTCTGGTGCCTGCGTCCAGACATCCGGCAATCCACTATAGTGGCAAGGCTGGTTTGTGGTGATTCCCGAATGGCATCCGGGTGCGTGTTTGGGGGTGTACGGCTTATCAATTACCACGATAAATAAGGGGAAATGAGAAAAAAAAAAAAAAAAAAAAAAAAAAAGAAAGCAAATATCATCACATCACATGTATTGGTGCATTAGGATTTCCTACGACCACCAGACCGCTCGGGAGAAAAGGAGCTGCTCGACGCCCCCATCGCTGTCTTGTCCATGCCCTGCCGGCATCTTGTTCGGTGTAAGTATTGGACAGAGGGGGCGTGTCTATTGTATTCTTGGATGCCGCTATCGAAGCTCTCGAGCCACGCGCGGCTCGACGTGAAGCTAATCTGGGCCAAGGATGGAGCTTGAAGGCGGGAGAGTAGCCCACCTAGCATACAAGCGCTTCGGATTCCCCCTTTCGCAGACCAAAGACTGCAAACTCCTCAAGTCGTACTGCGTCGCCCTGTAGTGGTATGGCCTTGCAAGTGGACGAGAGATGAGGCGGCAGTCAGCGAAACCGGACGTGAATCCGTCCGTCCATGATACGATGTCATTCGGCTCGATCGGATGGTCTGGCCACGGCAACGTGCCGATTGTCTTTGAAGACGATTTGATTCTGTTCTTGATACCGGCAAAGTCACTTTCCTAGCCATGATTGGGGTGCTGAGTTCATAAAAGAGGGGTCCTATAAAAGCTCACAAAAAGTAAATGGTGTAGATAAAGGGACTCTGGGGTAGGGTACTGGTCAAGATGCGGGTCCCGCAACTTCGTAGGCGCGTCAGTCTTAACATACAGTCCACCCCTTGAATTATTTTACACATTAACATTGCAGGGGGGGTTCAGCCAATCAGGCAATTAGAATAACATAGTCCCTAGCTAAAAAGAATATTAAGCTAGGTGGAATTTTAATATAAAAAAATATAGCTATAGGCCTTAATTAATACTCTAAATATCCCTTATATACCACCTTAATAGCCTAAGCCCTTTATATATATAACTTACCCTAGCTAACTGCTAAAAGGGGACTTAGCAGCTAGCTAAGGTGGGGCTTGTCACTCTGTAAAATAATTCAGGGGGTAGATTGTACAGAACGGGTGATTTGCCCGCCAATAGTAATCTCCCAGAAGGGGACAAAAAAAAAAGAAAAAAAAAAAAGGGAGCGATCCGTCAGAATAACTAGCGGGGCGGTAGGAGTGGTAGCGAAACGAGCGGATGGCGACGGAAGAATAACGGAAGTTTATTTTTTTATTTTTTTATTTTTTTTATTTTTTGTTTTCTTCTTTTCTTTTCCCCCTCTTCCCTCTTCCTTACATACATTTATCGAGCCAAGAGGCACCGGATCTGCCATGTCGACTGCCCTCGGCGTAATTCCAGGGCTGGTCGGCAGATTAATCCAGGCCCGCAGAAAGGCGGCTCGGAAGAAAAGACGGCCGAAAGACGTGGACGTGGACGTGGACGTGGATGTCATGCATGCGTCGACCTCCCGATAATGCATGCCGGTAGAGTTCGGCTGGCGGTGGCCCGTGTAGCTAGCTTCCGTCTGGTCGTGGTCGTGCTGGCATCGATATTTGCATGGGCCGCTGCCCGCTGCATGATCCTGTAGCGGTGAGAGGAGATGGATGCTTAGATCAAGATGGAGCGTCGTCTCGTTCTGCACCCCAGACTTCTCTTCGGGTCCAGAGGCACGCCCGAGTCAGACGCCCCCTGCGGACACGCTGATTGGCGGTAAGGGAGCCGGCCGAATTCTGGACCAATCACCAGCGCTCACCCTCTGGTCTGGGGAGATTTCCAGGCATGACACAGCCTTCCGCCACGTCGCTCTGCCGGGATAGACGGGGGCGGGGGTGTGCACCACATGCTCGTCGGCCCGGCTGCACGCGGTACAGTACAGTACAATCCTTGAATTATTCTAAAGGCGTGACTTTACAGGGGTGATTAGGCTAATCAAGCGTCGCTTCGGAAATTACGGCTATATAGTTAGGGATCTAGGGGTACATAGGCTCCCACGTTATTTATATAGGCTAATTAGTATCTTTAGATGCTAGTTAATACTTACAGCATTATGCAGATGCCCCGGCTATCACCCAGTCACTTAGTCACGTGCTAGGCACGCTAAAAAGAGGGGCTTGTACCTCCTTTAGAATAATTCAAGGGGTGTATTGTATACAACCCCTTGAATTATTCTAAAGGAGGTATAAACCCGTTTTTTAGCGGCCTTGTACACGTGACCTGCCGGGGGAATAATAGCCAGGGCATCTGTATAATACTATAAGTATTAACTGGCATCTAAAGACACCTATCCACTCTTACAAATAAAGTAGCATTTAGTATGACTTTAAATTCTAGCCTATTAAAGTAATGCTTTTAATTAGCTTAATCACAGCTTTAAAGTCGCGCCCTTTAGGACAATTCAAGGATTGTACTGTACATATGCACAGTACAGCATGACAACCGCACGGTATTGTATTACTATGGACCCGGATCGCACCCTTTGCCCACCCCCTGCCGTGCTTGACAAATCGGCTTAACGGCGGTTATTTCGCTTTGTGAACTTGTGCGGGGGATGGCGACGACATACGGCGCCCTGTATGTACAACTTAACACGCAAGAATGATTTTTCAATCAGCTGGACCAAGTAGGTAGGTAGGTAGGTACCTAGGTACATGCACTACCGCCCCGATTTGATTTAGGCCACGGTACTTGAGGACCCTAAAATCCAACTTTCTAAAATAAGAAATAAAATCTGATACAATTTGAGACAAGATGGTCCACCAACGGCCCCTTTACAGATGCGCCGGCCTTGACGTCGGCGCATCTCGCAGCAGTCGGTGCAGAATCTTACCCGACGCCGACTTGGGAATCACGTCGGTGAAGACGATGCCGCCCGTCAGTCTCTTGTACGCCGACAGCCGCCGGTCCATGAATTCCAAAATCGAGGCGGCCGTGACGGTGCCGTCTCTGGGCACGATGTGCGCTTGGGGATGCTCCTGACCGTCTCTGCCGTTTCAAGCGTGCCAAAACGAGTTAGGCATGGAAAAACCACGGGGACTTGAAGAAAAACAAGGGGAAAAAAAAAAAAAAAAAGAAAAAAGAAAAATCAGGAATGAGAAAGAAGGACGACGGACCGATTGACCCCGATCACCGCGCAGTCTTTGACACCTTCATGCTCGAGGAGGTGGCCTTCCAGCTCCGAGGGTGCGACCTGGAAACCCTTGACCTTGATAAGTTGCTAAAGGTCTAGTTAGCGGGTGGGATGGAAAAAAAAAAAAAAAAAAAAAAAAGATGCCCACAAACAAACGAGCACGTGCCTTTTTGCGGCTCACAATCGTCAACAGCCCGCTTTTGTCCATGGTCACCACGTCTCCTGTTCTCAGCCAGCCATCCTCGGTACATTCTTGCCGAGTGGCGTCAGGGTTCTTGTAGTAACCCTTGAAGACACCTGGGCTCCGGACCAGAGCCTCCCCTTCCTTATCACAGCCCACTGGCCGGCCGTCGTCCCCAATGATCTTCATCTCCGCGTTGGGGACCAGGTAGCCGACCCCCCGGTGTGAAGGATCAAACTCGTCAGGAGCGAACAGGGTGACGGCCATGGTGGCCTCGGTCATACCCCATCCCTGTCGGCTGCGAGCCCTGCCGCCGCTGAAGATAGTCTCGAGCTTCCTGGACAGCTCGGGCTTGAGATGAGCCGCTCCGCAGAAGAGAAACTTGACGCTGCTGAGGTCGTACCGGGTCAAGAGGTCGCTTTTGGCGAGCATCACGGCCACGGGCGGTGCGATGAACAGGTACGTGATGCGGAATCGCTGGATTGTGCCGAGAAGGAGTTTCAGATTGAACTTGCGCATGACCACTGTGGTGCAGGGCCTTCGCAGGTTGATGAGGCAATAGATGAGCATGCCGCCTTTTTTTTTTTTTTTTTTTTTTTTTTTTTTTATCGTCTCACATTAGCCTCCTCCCTGTTGCGCGTACGTGTCGAGTCATGAGAGCTGGCTTGGACTTACTTGCATGATACATTGGCAGAAAGGCGCAATGTACATCATGAGCGGCATATCGAGGGTCTGAGGACCGCTCTCGGGCTACCTTGTCAAGGTGTAGTTGTTGTTCCGCATGAGCAACCAGATTGCGATGTGTAATCATACACGCCTTGGGGTTTCCCGTTGTACCACTGCTGAAATTGAGAGCAGCTATTCTGTTTTTTTTTTTTTTTTTAAAAAAAAAAAAAAAAAAAGTTAGCTTGCAAAGCCGTCCTCTTCTCATGCAGTCTCATGCAAAGGACTTTACTTTTCGGCCAGGACGGCGCGGTCCCTCACCACCTCCCACGAGTACGGGTCAGAGGCCAGCAAGTCGTGTATGCTGCAGAAACCATGATCGGCATCACGGGCCCATTGATCACCGTGATCCATGAGAATGATGGACGTGTCCGGCAAGCCTACGGCCTTGGCCGCTTGCAGGGCCGTATCTAGCCGCTCTGAATCCGTGAAGATGCAGCTAGCTCCCGAGACTTTGAGCTGATGAGCCAATTCTGCCGGGTGTTAGTCGTTCGCTTCCCTTTTCTCCCCGCTTACGGACGCCAGACGATCATGTTCCGGACGAAACCTTCTAGACTCACCTGTGGATGTGTATCCCGGATTGGCGCCGGTAAAGATGCCCCCGGCACATATTGCCCCCAGGAGAATAACTGGGTACCAAATCTTTGGGAGATAAAAAAAAAAAATGGAAAAGAGGAAGCGGGGTCAAAGAGGATCAGTAAGGTGGCTTGCTGGTGGGCCACGTGGTCAAGAGATCAAAACCGGTGCTTGTGCCTCTGTTGTACATACCGAGTTCTCCGTGTATGCCAGAACCACATGGCCGTTGCGCACGTAGCCTTTGTCGCGAAGGCCCTGTGCAACTCTTTGGACACTCGACTTCAACTCGGGCATGCGAAGCCCCTGAGTCGGCCTGTCTGCATCCACGTAAGCAAAGGAATCCTGCCGTGGAGCCGGCGTTTCTGGGAAGCCAAGTTAGTGGTAGCAAGCTTTGAAGCGTACGTATGCACGAGATGCCGTGTCGGCTACCAGTGCATGTGGTGCTCACGTACCGAACAAATAGGTCAAGACGTCCACATCCGGGATCTCAATCTGGTAGCGCGAAGAAAAGATCATGACTGCTACTCGGCAACCACGATGTGCAATCTGGCTGTGGCGCGAGGACGTACAATGTTCCGCGGCTCAGTATCTGGGAAAAAAGAAAGGGGAGGAAAAAGAAAGCCGAGGGAATACCACATACGTGAGAACAAACACGGGTAGCTATCTGTTTGACCCTTATCTCGTATCACGGAGAAATGAGTGATGCCGAGTCGGTTGGAGGGGAGAAAACTCGCTCCTTTAATACATCCGTGCTAAGTAGCAAAGGGAACTCCCAAGGCCCGCACGACGGACCTATGTTTTTTTGTTTTTTATTCCCTCCTTTTCTTTTCTTTTCTTTTTCTTGTTATTTTGTTTCCTCAATCATGTCAGGTCACGTCTACAAGCCGGCACACGCACAAAAAAAAAAAAAAAAGACACTGTGTAGATCCTGGCTGGAGGTTGTAACCACAATGCAAGCGTCGCTCTTCTCGAGACTATTGAACGAGTTCCTATATCATGTCGCATGGATAATTACGCCGCGTAGTAGTACCGTGCCTAATGGGTCCCGTTGGGTTTGCGCAGAATCCAACTCGACACGTATGTGCATACTTTGTACATGTATTTCCAACCAGCTACCTCGTACACCCGCCGAATGATGGAACAGAGCTATCAACATCGTCCCTTGTACGTACCAACATGGAATGACATGAGCAGCTGCAAAGAGGCAATTTTATGTGCTGGGACGGAACGCGGATGCCCATGGTATAGAAGGGTTCGGTTACTTGATCTTGCATACATGCCTAATTAGGCAGGTAGGTACTCAACTTACACAGTACATATATATGTACTGTACATATGTACATACAATGTGTATTCCAGGGTCGGTACCCTGATGCATCAGGGCCCCCTTGTCAGTTGAGTTATCAATCAGCTCGTGGGGGCGTGCCGTGAGCATACTGATATCAGGGACGCGATGCAACACGTTCGAATGGGCACGCTGCAGAAATCCATGCGAACGCACCCGTCGACCTATATGCATATGTACATTCGCCAATGGCAACATGTTCTATTTATTTGTCTGAATTGCCTGCGTAGAGTATAGCCCAAATACGGTAAGTACCTAGGAACCTTAGCATACATACGGTGAGGCGTGTCGCATCAGGAGAAAGCAGCATTCCACCCACCCCCCTCTTGTTGCAATATATGTACATACATAGGCATGCCTAACAGCGCTAATTAATGTGATATGATTATGTCCGTCTTTTTAGTGCACACCTCTTCCCCACCCATCCCTCCTTCCCCTTCTTTCTTTTCCCCTTTCACGTGGACGGGACTCGGGCCAATCCCCCCTGTGCAGTCAATGCGGACCTGCAAGGCCGGTACTTAAGGCAGTGAAACACTGAGCAGTGGAGTGGACCACAAACCTTAGGAACGCCACATTAAAGTGGGCCTTCCCGCACAAATCAACACCAAGTATGTACCTCTGCGAGTAAGACGTTTTGTCTACGTTTGCACTTTGAATCTCTTCATCGCCAACATGGCCGTCGTCTCTCCTCCTATCTCGGCTTGCTCTACCGATCCTCTGCAGGATCAGGGTGCCCCTGCATGCTTTACTTGTCGATCCACCTTCCCAATGTCCCACTAGAACGGCATAATGCCACAATTGCACAAGCGAGCAAGCCAGGAACCTGCCTGCGAAACCGCCCGGACGGACAGGCTGGCTCTACCGATGCTTCGCAGTCAGCGGGCATGGACTAGGGTGTTCGGCGGCAGTTCATGGCGTCTTCGGTAAGCATTCAGCGAGGCCGTCTTGACCCGTTATTCCGTGTCCGTTTTGGCTTGGAGCAAGTAGACGGCAGTACGACGGGGGTTGCTCACAACAGCAGCACAGGAAGGGGCGTGCCTTTTCAAGCGACGATGGCTATGGTTAGTTCCGCGTCGTAGCCGGTTGACGATCCGAGAAACATAACCTGATACGGCTACGGATGGCGAATAGCACTCAACTTCAAGCGCAGTGAGGGACGGCACAAGCATGATGAAGGATCTCCGCTCCCCTCAACAGCAAACACACCTCTACCTGAGGCCGAGTATATCACTATATATATCGGAAGGGCGTCTTCATGTCCAACTCCTTCATCTCTTTGCCCTTCCGTCTTCCCAACCATCCTTCTACGCCTACAAAACGAACTACCATGCCTTCTGCAATTGTTTCAGCTCCAACACCTTCTCCTCTCACAGCTCAAGGGGCTGTGAAAGCCCACAGCAAGTCCAAGGACGCTTCTTCGGGACACGTCGACGCAAACTCTCAGAGTGTTCCCCCCTATCGTGTCGTTGATGGCTGTTGCGTCTGGCACTGGACGGACAAGCTGTCTCCGGCCGAGGGTTGGATAGTCATCGATTCGCCCGTGCCGACGGCCGCTGGCGGCGGTTTGTTTCTGCACCAAGAAGCAACGCTCCGCGAGGTGCGAGACGTAGCTCGCTCCATGAGCGCAAAGCTCGCCGTATCTTCCCAGCCCCAGATCGTCGGCGCCAAGGGCGGCATTCGCTTCCCCCCCCGGGATTTCCGTGCGGCTTCCGTCCTGGAACGCTTCATTCGCGACAACGCCGCGGTCCTTTCCCAGTTTTGGGGCACAGGAGGCGACATCAACACCGACCACGCCGTCATTGACCAACACGCAAGGAAGTATTGTGCTCCGGGCACCTCGACGGCTCTGGACGCGCTGCGTATCGCACTCGGCTGCGTCGGCTCGACACCCTCGGACGTTCCCATCCTGCTACAAGAGCGGCTCGACGGCGTGGTATGGTCCCTCGAGGAATTCTGTGTCGGCCATGTCATGGCCATCACTCTCAAGGAGCTGCTGCTTCACACAGACCCCAAGCTCATCGGGCGAGCCCGTCTGGCCATCCAGGGCTTCGGGTGCGTGGGTGCCACTTTTGCCCATGCCGTCGCCCAGCTGGGCCTCGGCCGCGTCGTGGCCATCTCCAGCCAGTACGGATTCCTCGTCGACGACAAGGGCATCGACTGCGCCGCCATTGAAGGCGCTCGTCGCCTTGCCCTCAAGAACGACAGCCGCATGGAATTTGACCCCAGGAGCCTCGAGGCCGGTCTCGGCCCGCGCGAACTACAATCCAATCGATACACCACCCGCAGGGCTGGATCCAGCGACGAGGAGCACCTCTCTGCCTTCCTCGCGGCATCCAGGGCCGACGCCTTTGTCCCCTGTGCTCAGCGCTACGTCCTGACCCCGGATGTCATCAACACCCTGGTCCGTGATACTTTTGCCGACACGGCTCCCGGCGCGCGCTTTATCCTTGCCGGCGCCAACAATGTATTCAGTCCCGACTGGAGCGAGGAAAAGATGCTGGATGAGCTCGACTCCGGATCCATCCGCATGCTGCCGGAATGGGTCAGCAACTCGGGAACCGCGAACCTCTTCATGCGGGCCTGCAGTGGCCTCGCCCTCAAAGGCCATGGCAAGTCCAATCTCGAGGCATCTGCCAACGACACCAAGTTCTTCATCAAGGCGGCCTTGTCCAAGAGCAGCGTCAAAGAGGGCACCAAGGCCATGTGGGAGGCATGCCGCGATTTGGCCACCGCCCGGAGGCAAACCGGGGCCGTGAATCTTCTAGGCGTGCAGCGAATGTCCCATGTGACTCTGAACACGGTGAGCTACAAGCGCGCCGTCGAAACCTTGACACGGGTTTACAACGCCAAGTCCAACAAGGACGGGAGTCTCTTCCTGCTCCCGGCGCTGGATGACCCGACCGTCAGCGTGGTGGAAGCTCCCGCGGGCACTCCCCTCGCCCGCCTCGGCCTGTCTGCGCGCTTCTCCGTCTACAACCTGGACAGGGCTCGCGAGGTGCTCAAGGCCGAGAAGGTGTCATTCGAGGAGCGGACCCTCCAGGACGGCACCCTGGAGCTGGTTCTCACGCGCGAGGAGGCCGGGTATCCCATGAGTCTTGTCCAGACACCGAAGCAAGAGCTGGACAGGACCGGCTTCACGTCCTCACCCAACGTGCTGCGTTCTGTGGCCGACAACGGGGCGCGCCACGTCGATCACTTTGCCTCCATCATGCCCGAAACCCACAAGATCAAGGCTTTCCACGAGCGCATGCTGGGCTTCACACACGTCCGGACCTTTACCGTCAATGCCGGCTCGGCCCCCGAGGGCGAAGATGACGGGCTGATGCACGTCATGGGACTGCCCTACGATGAAAAGCGCGTCAACATTCTCACCGAGGGCCTCAATACCGACTCCATCTTCTCCAAGCTCCTCACCCGCAGTGGCGGCGCGTACATCCATCACATTGCTCTCAAAGTCGGCGATGTCGACGCCGTGTTTTCCGAGGTCAGGGAGCGTGGCTGGGAAACCACATCGGACAAGCTGAGCCTCGACCTGGCGACGGGACTGCGTCAGTTCTTCATCAAGGAGGACGAGGCGGGCTGCATCTTGGAGCTCATCGGACACGGGAAGGTCCCCAACGCCTCCGGAGGCGAAACGGCTTCGGTGGATGGCGAGGCCGAGGCTGTCCCGGAGTCTGAGGAAGGAAAAGGTGACGACGGTGAGGAAGAGGGAGGGTATTCTGGGCAGGGGGACTACCGCACAGGCAATATTATCGAGCTGGCTCAGTCCTTGCAGTCCATGACTGAAGACGTATAAAGTCTGGCTGGACCCTTCGTTGTCTTTTTTTTTTTTTTTTTTTTTTTTTTTTTTTTTTTTTTCTCTTTTCCCTTTGTTTGAAGCGATGGCCACTCGTGTTTTTTCCCACGCCGGATCTCCGGCGTTGCTGCCCCGGTTATCCTGCCCAGGGACCTGATTCCTGATAAGAACTGTTGATTAGACAAATTGTCACTTGTTGAGGAGATGGAACTGCGTCTCGATTAGATAGAAGCACCATTTTCTAAGTCTTTTAAGAAACCAGCGCGACGTCCGATTCTCGTGCCAATGCCTCCGGACCCAATCGCCGTGGCTGTACAAGCGCAACCCCCTGACGCCCCTGTCAATGAAGACAGCGGTTGCGAGCATCCCGTAACGCGCGCAACCGGCGTCTGGAACCGACCAGCCATGGATCCTGGCATGGATCCTTGCTGCGTATCTCTCTATATAAAGCCGACGGTCGTCCTCTTTCCTGGTCTCACTCCTTTAAACCCCGTTGATCCAGCTCTCGAGTCTGTCCGGCCAAGTTACGTCGCGCTTACGGGGCCGATTTTGTCAAAAGAAGAATAAAGCCTTGGGGCGTTTGCCTGGAGTGCTAAGACTGGTGCATGACACTCATGGAGGCATTTCAAGAGGCTCTAAGGGCGTGCGTCGACGAGGGCACGGCGCCTTCGTTTGCTATTGTAGCGAAGCGACGCGATGGTGACTTTTCTCCCCTGACCATGAAAAGAAGGAAAAGAAAAAGGAGGAAAAAA
>SRPV01001007.1:0-11646 GCA_018360135.1 Claviceps sorghi | reverse complement strand
CCAAAAAAAAAAAAAAAAAAAAAAAAAAGAGAGAAAAAAAAGGGATATAAAGAAACGAGGGGTTGGACGCAGAGCCAACAAGAGAAAAACAAAAAAGAATGACAAAAAAAAAAAAACAAATAAAAAGGAGAGATGAAGAAAACCCACATCCTACGATGCTCGCGCACATTGCCACATGGCCACCAGGACGCCTCGGAATATACATGGCACGTCGTAGATACTGGCCTCGCAGTCCAGGAGGAGTAACAAAGAAAACAAGAAACGGAGGAGGTGCAATCTCGGTCCGTCAGGGAAACTGGAAGCCCGGCGGGACGCAGTAGGGACTGCCGTTGGCGGCGTTGAATTTGCAGGCTTGGTCTGGTCCGCAGGTGCCGGCAACCTAGTCCAAAATGAGAAACCAGGGACCGAAACGAGGGGAGAAGATGGGAACAAAGTGGTAGGAATGATCAGGTGACGCGGCCGGAATCGGCGAGACAGGAATGAGGCAAGACGAGTGCGTGGGCATGAAAGAAAACCGGAGGAAATACTACGTACCACCCAGGTCATAGATGCGTTGCAGACTTGCCAGCCATCCCCCGAGGGAGACGTGGTGCACTGGAAGGAGCCGGCCTTGCAGGAGCCCGAGGACGCAGGGGGAGGAGACGCGGTGGGAGAACGGGAGTCGCCCTTCCGGGCCAGGCCGGTGACCGGGCCGCGAACCGGGCTGCTCGGCGGGGGAGGCCGCGGCGTCTGCGCGGAGGGTTTGACGGGGGCAGGCTTGGCACCGGAGCCGGACGAGGACGGGCCGCCAGACGAAGAAGATGGAGGAGTGGGCGGAGGCGGAGGCGGAGGCGGAGATGGAGGCGGAGAGGAGTAGGCACCGCATTGGCCCGTCGGAGGCGCCGTGTTCTTGGACTGCAGGTCGACATCCGGGCCGGGATTCGGAAACATGACGTCCCTCCCCTCGACAGTGCCGCAGCCGTTTCCGACGTTGGCCACAAACATGGCCGGTCTTGCGGCCAGAGACGCGGCCGTGCCTCGCTTCTTCTTCTGCTTCTTGCCGCTGCCGACGATGTCAATGACGGCGCAGTTCATGTACATTTCCCGGTTGCCAATCTTGTTGAACCACGTCCAGGCAAAGAGCGCCGTCCCCGAGGGTGTGTCGCCCGGCAGGGTGAAGCCGTACGACGACTCGCCCTGGATGGGACAGTTGCCTATGTACGAGTGGATGACCTTCCAGGAGGCGCCCTTGTCGAAGGACAGCGAGGCCTGGCAACTGCCGCCGTCGTGGGCGGCGCCGCCGGTGATGGTCATGCTGTAGGACTTGCCGGGGATCCATTGCGCCACGGGCTGGCCCTGCGGCGTGCCCAGCACCCGCTGGTGGTTCTTGCAGGGGAAGTTGCTGCCGTCGGCGTGGAGGGGCGACGTCATGTCGTAGTCTGAGGAGGTGGTGTACTTGTTGAACTTGGAGAGGAGGGGGGGAGGATTGGACATTTCCATGTGAGCTTGTGAGGAGGCTGCGAGTGCGAGGGCCGTGAGAACGGTCGTGAGGAGAGTCGTCATTTTTTTTTGATTTTTTTTTGATTTTTGTTTTTGTTTTTGGGTTTTTACAAGATGAGAATGTGTCTTCTCTACATGTATGAGAAGAAAGCTGGATGATCCTTCTGGTGGTGAGGTGGATGGATGGTGTCGGGGAGACGGGAATAAGACGAGAGCACCTTTGTACGTGACACTTTGGAGTCGAGGCCAAGACCGAACATTTGTACGGACGCTAGTCCTTGGGAAAGGGAAGACATTTTCTTTTTATCCTTTCCTCCGAGAAGAAGATGAAGAATAACAAGCCGTACGTATGTTCATCACAACAGTGTCAACGTCATGATGGCAGTCCTCTCCATTCCTCGGCAAGGTTAAGACATCCATTGACGGGATCCTCACATCCGCTCCTCGCGCGTCATCTGCATTCATTGCCAAATATCCCATGACCGGGTCCCGTCTCGGTCAGCTGAAGGAGAGAGGAAAGGGTACTCGATGGAAGGGTCATGCTCATCCAGTATGGGGTGAACGAGCCTCTTGTGCAAAAATACCATCGAGTAGAAAATAAAGAAGCCTTTGCGACAGCTGGTGAAAACCCGCGACGGTACGGAGCTGGTACGTTCCATGCACGCGTCGGAGGGAATTTCGTGAATGTCTTACATGTCTTACATGTCTTGCCGGCCGGCTTTCTCATCACGGGGCTGGTATGTCGTGTTCAGTGTCGTGTATGGAGATGCCAATGTCCAATCCCTCGCGCGACGGGCTGCCGATGTTCGACGCGTCGGGCTTTCCAAGGTTCCGTCTTTGAAGCCGAGTTGCATCGCATCATGTACTTAGGTACACACATACTTGCACAGTAAGTAAGTAGGTACTTACTTACTGTACATACAGGCACCGGTTACGGTTACGCACACTCGGAGAAGCCCCGCAACGCTGGCGTGCTGCGGGGGCAGATTGCAGGTTGACGACAAGTCCAGGCTCGATTCGCGGTGGTGAGCGAATCGGTGATTTTGCGAGACAAGACAAGAGAGAGAGAAAAGAAAATAAAAGAAAAATAAAAATAAAACCCTTAAAAAAGTTCACGGCCTCACACCGGCTCAACCCCTGACCGCCCACCGCCCTGACCACCGTCTGCCCTAAGCATCTCTCCAATCGTTCGCCAGCCGTTGTGCAGCTCCCTATGAGACTCCACATGAGGCCCCACATGAAGCCCCACCTGGGCGTCCAGGAATCACGATCAAGCTGGCCGAATCCCCTCTTTTTAATTCCCCGCGTCCAACCATCCACTTCCACAACCTACCTTGAACTATCCGACCAGACAACAGACGACCAGACATGACCACAATTGTCGCGTGTCACTAGCGTGCTCCGACTACCCATCACGCCGTCTCCGAACCACGTTCCGCCCCCGTCACGTCGGCACCGGCACCGGAAGCGGCACAGGCACAGGCACAGGCACAGGCATCGGCACCGGCACCGGCCCAGCAAGTACAGGAGTACCGAGAAAACAGCCCCGGCCTCAATGATCCCACTTCACAGGCGCGCAAGACTTCTATTGCTCGTCAAGTCCAAGACACCTCCGCCATGGCCAGTGTCACCACAACAGCGGCCGGTGCCGTAGTCCCGGCCCAGCTCGGATTCCTTGCCATCTTCAACCCGTGCTTCGGCAACACTGACGACACTCTTGACGACCAGATCGTCTACTATGCCTCCGATACGACGTACAATGCGCAGCAGGCTCAGCATACGGGGAAAAAGAGGAGGCGCACACGTGGCCGCCCTACCGAATCCATGTCTCAGGACGAGAGGAACGAGCGGCTGCGGCAGATTGGCCTTGCGCAGGCCACCATCAGCTTCAGTCGCGGATTCGCCAACGGCGCATCCTTGGACTCGGTCGACACGGAAAAGAGCCGCGTTGTCACGCATGAGTTGGAGCCCGGCTGGTGGCTCCTCGCCGTAAGTGCATCCTGACGTGGCAAGGCTGGCTTGTTCTGGCTCTCCCTCGCTCTCTCTTCTTTTCTTTTCAGCAGGGCGATTTGGAAAACACACAGAAGCTGACATTGCGATAAAGAGCATCAACTTCACGCAAGTTCCCCTTCCGCCTCGCCTGCCTGTCAAAGCCGCCAGGGACGAGCAAGAGGAAAGGTACGAATACTCGAGCAGAGAAGTCAAACCCGCCTCTCTCCTCTTGCAGGATCTGTTGCGTGCCCACAGCATATTCCTCCTGCACCACGACACGTCGCTCAGCGCCCTCTTTGTTCGCAAAAGGCGCGCCAAATTTGTGGCTGCCATCGGCCGATATTGGGACTTGTTCCTCTCCACTTGGACCGTTGTGCTTCATGGGAACCCTGCGCGCAACATCTTTGGTGGTATCAACGTCGCTGTTTCGGGCGAGCTTGGTATCGGGGTCGGCGAGGAGCAGCGCGGCAGCGGGGAGCGTGAGGTGCTGGAGGGCCTCGTTGGCAGGATCGAGGGCCTCGTCGACCTGGTTGTGTCCAAATTCGGCGCCCATTCCGGTGCCGATGCCGATGCCGATGCCGACGCCGACGCCAAGGGGTACAGAGAGCAGCAAGCTGGGTCGACGCGGCCGTGGCTGGGCATGGGCAAGGAGCCTGCCGCCGAGGACGGGGCAATCTTCTTGGGCGTCGGCGCGCTGAGCAGGAAGTCGGTGAGGGATGTGACGCATTGGATGGAGGATCTATATCAGTGGGGTGAGCACGCATACGGCGTGATTGAAAGCCCAACGTCCACGAGGGGGGCGCGGGCGCGTGCTCGGCGGGAGAACAAGTCTGTGGATGAGATGCCGTCTGCCACGCCAACGAGCAAGAAGGAACCTGGAGACCAAGCAAAGAAGCCGAACCAAGGGCTGTCAGAAGACAAGGCTGCAGAACACCCCGAGGAGCAGCAGCCCGGGGCCGCCCAAGTCGGCCAAGACTTAGAGCCGCTCGCAACAGCAGCACAAGCGGGCGCATCGACACACGCAGAAGCGCCAACAGCAGCAGACCCAGCAGACGCAGCGGAAGCACAAGACGGAACACTAGACAAGATGCTCAGCTATATGAAACTGGGCTACGGCTCATACTGGACCATACCGGGGAAATCTCACACACGCACGAAGTCGCTCTCCTCCCCCGCCACAACCACCGCAACCACCACGTCCACAACCACGTCGGGACCCTCTCGAGAGACCGCTTCACCGCTGCCGAATCCCCGTCCCCATCTCCCTCAACGCACCACCTCGGAGACCCAGGGCCACTACCTCATTGGGTTCAGGGGCGCCGTCGAGGACGACACGTGCGGTTTTGGCTCCGGCTCCGACTCCTCCGGCTCCGCCAGCTCGGATCCCAACGTCCGCACCGTCGTCCGCACAATCAACGTCGAGCTCGAGAACAAACCGGCCACGCCGGCCGACGCCACCTTCGTCCGCGACTTCGAGCACCCGGGCAGCGCGCTCACCCAATCTCAAGTGGCAGGCAACATGCTCCCCGGCTACTACAGCTCCCACGACCTCAACAAGTCAGAGAAGCTCCGCGTGGTGGTCTACGTCAACCGCCCCTTTGTCTTCGCCTTTGTCTTTCGCCTCCACACCGATTCCCTCGCATGGCCCTCCCTCTACCGATCCCTGCACCACCAGCTTTCTCCGCTCAGGAAGCCCCTCCTCGCGAGCACCGCCTACCGCGCCGACGTGGCAGCCGCAGACTCCCGCTCCACGCCCACGGCCGCAACCACCAAGAACAACAGCATATACAACCTCGTGTGGGACCCGCCCGCCCTGACGGTCCATTCCACCATCCCCAACATCCCCGACTCCCACGCCTGCGACGACGACGACGACGACGACGAAGCCTGGTCCCGCGCCGACGCCATCAACTCCCACCTCCACCTCCTCGCCCTCCACGCACTCACGCGATCGAACCCCGCCGACCTGGAGAGGCACCAGAAGACCAGCCGCGGATGGTGGATCACGTGGACCAGGCTCCTCGACACGACAGACCTGTCCCCCCCCGACCACGACGCCCCCGACCACGATGACGACCACGACCACGACGGAACGCAAAACGCCACCCCCCCGCCGGGACACCAGCAGCTCGTGCGCAAGGAAATCTTCCTCCTCCGACGCGCAAGCGACCACGTCGGCCTGGCGGGCCTCACCGTGGATGCAGCCCGCCGGGACGGCGCCCGCAGCCTGGTGCAGGGCATTGGCGTCGACACGAGGCGGTACGTGGAGGATCTGCTGAGCTTCCTGTAGGGCGGCGTTACGTGGGCCGCATTCGGAACATTACCTTGAAATTTGCATCCGGCCTGGTCGTGTGCTTTTCCTTGTTCAGATGGGGAATAGATGTCGCCTTGCGGTTTCGCGGGGCCGTGGATGGCCCCCGACCACTTTCAGTCAAGTCTTGTCCTGTAGCCTGCTTTCGCACCAGATCACGGTCCGTGCCATGACGATTCGTAAAGCCGTGTATTGTGACGGGATACCAACAAGTATGGACTGCCGCAGGCCGATTATCATTCCTGCGGCACACGAAAAATATATACATGAAATGATAAGAGGGAAATAGCAGCCTTCTTTCAACATTGGTCTGGGACAATTGTCAGAAATCATCGTTTCCGTTTTCTGCCACACTTGACCCATCTGCTAATTCCATCCAGCGCCAGAAGTTGTAGTTCAAAAAAAAAAAAAAAATTGATCAAGAGAAGTAAATAAATTTGATCAAGAAGAGAAGTAAATGAATAAGATGATAAAACGAGAGAAGAAGAAGAGGAAGGAAAAAAAAAGAGAGAGAGAGAACAAGGAATAAACAAAAACTTCCTGCCCAGAGTCATGAGTCGTCATGCTAGGATCATCACAGGGCTTCCTAGCGTCCGCCGTAATCAAGCAAGACATGAACTTGCGCTGTGCACCGCACAAATATTGGGACCAGCCCTTTGACCTTGATGAAAAAGGCCCCAGGACCCAGGACCCAGGACCCAGGACCTAGTTAAAAGACCAGGTGATGGGCATGCGTCCAGAGTCGAGCCCACCGTAAAGCTCCTTGTACACCTTCTCGCTAACATCGAGGTCGTCCTTCTTACAACCCATGCACTTGTCTCGAACAACAGCGGTAGCGGACTTGCCGTTGCCGTAGATGGTAACGGTTTTGCCGCACATGGGGTTGCCGTTGGACTGAGTGCCCATCAAGAGGTGAGACAGAGCAACAATGTTTGCGCTGTTGTCCTTCCCGCTGTCGTCCTCACCACAGGCGCCCATGCCGACGGCGTAGTACGTCAGGTCACCCTTGTGGCTACCGGATTTAGAACTGGCAGAGCTGCTGCCGCCGCCGCCATTGTCACCTTCACTGCCGCCTTGTGCAGGGGCAGGGGCAGGGGCAGGAGCAGGAGCAGGAGCAGGAGCAGAAGGAGGAGGAGGAGCAGCTGCAGCAGCTACGGGAGGAGCGGGAGCGGGAGCGGGAGCAGGAGCGGAAGCAGGAGTGTTTACCGGTTTAGGGGCAGGAGGTGGTGGCGGAGCGACGTAGACAGAGGTGAGAGTGGTAGGTACAGGAGCAGGCGCAGGAGGAGGAGCCACGAAGGCAGGCGTGGTGACAGCCGCAGGGGCAGCAGCGGCAGGAGGAGGAGCGACGTGTTCAGACGACGTAGACGTGGTGAGAGCCGGGGCAGGTGGTGGAGGCGCAGGCGTCTCGAGAAAGTTGCCCTGGGACTCCTGGGGCAGAGCAGCAGCCGGCGTAGGATCCTCGCCAGGGTTAATCCAGTACGTGGTGGTCACGTCGATGACCTCGGTGACATATTCAATGTCCGTCACCCATACGGTCTGGGTGACGACGTCGCGTGGAACAACCTGGCGAACGGCGTGGAGGCGTTCGTGCTTTCCATGCAATGGCTGAGCAGCGGCCACGGCGACATAAGCAGCAGAAGCGATAGCAGAGTACCTCATGACGGCGGTGGTCGAGTTTTTTTTTTTTTATATATATATAGTTTTTTTTTTCTTTCTTTCTGTTCTTTTTTCGACTGTGCAATGTGCCCGGATGAAGGAAGCCGGGGCAGGCTGAGTTTGAAGTTCTGGCGAGTACCGTATAAGTGGTATGCCGAAAGGAGTGGCTTGACCGCAAGGCTCGACTGGCGGGGATTTTCTCTTTGTTGTCTCGCCAGGGAATGGCAGCAGCAGTGGTGGACTAGGCCACGAGAAGCAAATGCTTGGAAGCGAAGGAGCGTGGAGCGTGTATGCGAGGGGAGTCCGGCCCGTGGTGAAAATCAAACAAAAAGCGAGAGACCTCAGGTCGTTGCAAGGAAAGGAAGGTGTTGGTGGTGAGTGAGTGAGCAGGAGCAGGGGCAGGAAGGAAGGGCAAGAGACATGGAGGCGAGGGAAAGACGGGGAATAAGTAACAATGAGGCATTGTGCTGAACGCCAAGAGGCAAACACGGCCGGGCCGACCAGACCAACGCAAAACCAAAAACCACCTGCACTTGCGCGGCCATGCATGGCTGCTCAGGGACAGCGGCTGCCTGCATGGACCCCCTCCCTTGGGCCCCTCGCCTCCCGCCACGTCCCTCCACGTCCCTCCACGCCCGCGCGTGAAGCTGACGGGCCCAGCTGAAGCCGCCAACCCCCACCCCCCGGCCCTTCAAGGTGGCAGCGACCGGGACCGGCAACTGCCCAAAACAG
This sequence comes from Claviceps sorghi, assembly GCA_018360135.1. Classification (NCBI taxonomy): domain Eukaryota; kingdom Fungi; phylum Ascomycota; class Sordariomycetes; order Hypocreales; family Clavicipitaceae; genus Claviceps; species Claviceps sorghi. The sequence continues at coordinate 3,476 of SRPV01001007.1, read as the reverse complement.
TCCGGGCCACGGGAAGGAACCAGATGGTGCCAGCCCAGCCCAGGCCAGGCCAGCCCAGGCCAGGAACCGGGCAATAAGTGGCAGGAGCGGCCGGCTTGGGTGTGGGTGCCCGCCACTGGCTGGTCTGGTGCTTGCCTCAACTGGCGCCCATGTTTCCTTCCATGTTCCGAGGCCAGTCGCACCAAACGAAACGAACGGCGACGAATAGCGACAAGCTGACAACGCAAAGAAAACGACGACAAGGCGAGCCGAGGTGGGCAGCCCGCTTTGGAAGTTGACCGGCAATACGGAATGTCTTGTAGAGGCACCGAGTGCCACGTTGGACTCGATGGAGCCATCCATCTCCGGTCTCCCGTCTACCAAAACACACGGACTACGCCAAAAGATGGCCAGACAGCCGCAAGAAAAGACAAAGAAGAAGAAGAAGAGGTGCGCGCAGATTTTGCCGACATGGAGCGTTGGCGTCTGGTTGTCCGTGACCGTGACCGTGTCCGTGTCCGTGTCCGTGTCGCAGAGAGCCGGCCAACAGGAAGTCTGGAGCTGGTCATTCTGGCGGCTGCTCTGCCCGTTGGCTGCATGTGCTGTCTGCCTGGCCGAGCCCCTGCCAGGTCGTTGCGTACGAACCAGGCCTCGATATTGAGTAAAGGCTCAAAGTAGCCGGCCATGGGCATGGCATGGCAAGCCGCGACCCACTCAGCTCACGCAGCCCACGCGGCCCACGCGGCCCACGCGGCCCACCCGCGCCAGACCTCGTGCGTGCCGCCACCGCACCGAACGGCCCCGGCGCTGCGACGCCTGATTGGTGCCCTGCGCGATGCACCCTGCAGCGCTGGCGTTGCTGGCGTTGCTGGCGTTGGCGGCGCTGTGTGCTGGTTGGCCCACCTGTGGTCCAGGGCCTGCTCAGGTACCTGGCCAATAGCGCCCTACACGTGCCTGGGCGGCTGAGCGGACAAATCTTCCCCGGGCGAGGCAGCCCTCGCAGCCCTCGCAGGCCCTTTATGCACCGGGTTTTCGCTTTTATTTCTCCGACAGCATCGGGGCGCCCCTCTTGGCTCTCGCCGCTGCCGCTGCCGCTGCCGCTGCCGGCTGTTAGCTGGTGGTGCACACTGCGGACCGCCTCTGCAGCGATAGTTGTGAGTCATGGCGGCCGAGACGTCGGGTGTGGATAGCATTTGATTTGATGTCACAATTCGAATTTCTTCTTCTTCATTCCTTCTTCCTCTCCCTCCTCCCCCCTCTTTCCCGGCTGCTTTCCGTCCGTGCTCCCCGTCATAATTCCCTCACCTCCCTCACGTCCACCCTCGTGGGTTCGCACATCCACCCACCACCACCCGGCCCCATGTTCCTATTTGGCTGCTAGCAGTCGAGAACAAGAAACCAAAGACGGCACCCGGGTGGAGACCAGACGCCCATGGCCAAGTCCACAACCAACCAAGCGTCATGTTCTCCACGATTCATGCCAGGCGATCCGCCAAGTGCACCTCGTATGACGGATGGGTCTCCATAGTCCCGAGCATGTTGATATCTGATTTCTTTTCTTTTCTTTTCTTTTCTTTTTTTTTTTGGTGTAAAGAACAAAAAAAGAAAAAGAAAAGAAAAGAAAAGAAAAGAAAAGACGAAAAGGAAAGAAAGAAGAAAAGAAAAAGGCGACGACACATTGTAACTTCCTAGCTGGGAAAACATCCGACCCTCGAATGCTGCCTTGTGGGTTGATTCCGAACCCTTTCCAACTTGTACGTGTCGTGTTCGGAGACCTGGGCCTAGCCGTGTCTGCGGTATGCTGGCGTCCCACGTAGGGACTCACTTCTTTCCTCTGCTGGACATTTATCACGACTCGACACCATTGACGGGTGCGCGACAGTCATGTTGCTCTCGTTGCTGACGGAGGGCAGGAGCTCTGTTTGCCCTCTCGCTTGCTCCGTCGCTACGTGTATCGTGCATGCGTATTCGAGTAGGTGCCTACCCTCAGGTATGTGAATATACACTGTACATGTGGACATGTGTATACGTGCGCATGCACTGATGAGGGCAGACGGGCGCAGTAGCCATGACATGATGGTGCTGCGGGAGACGGTCGCACCGTCAGCAAGGACAGACTACGGGACGTGATTCATCTCGTCCCGTTGACGCAAAAGGGCTGCAGCGCGCGAACCCGTCGCCGGCGACCCGTGCTGATGCCGCCTCCCACAGTGTCGAAGACTGTCGACGACGAGCTTTTCCTGCAGGACGGCACATCAGCCCAGCGAATCCGGCTCACAACTCGGTCGGGTCGCAGCAGGGCTCGGCATCGACCGGCGCTCCCACTGGCAGGTGGCAGCCCGCCGGTGCCCGTTTCCATCGTCGGACACCATCTTCCTGCCGTGCACGTCCAGCTGCGTCGTCCCTCATGCGGCCGCGAGTCGATGCATCCTCGCCTGCAGCGTCGCAGATGGCAGCGCCCGACTCCCGACCCGGACCCCCCGCCTGTGACTCAAGGCCTACAGGGTGTGGCTAGGCATTGATGGCTTTGGCTGATGACGCTTCTGCCTGTGCTGTATTGCCTGCTTTTGTCCCCATGACTTGGTTGCGTTGTTGCGTGCTGCGGGCTGGCGTGGTGTTGGCTCTCGGCATGCCGAGCATGTCGGGGAGCCGGGACGTGGCGACTGACTCCCGAGTTTGTCATCGTCTGCGAATATGAATTGCACTGCGTGCGATGCTCTCTGCGCTATTCGATTGGCTGATCCGCATTCGGGCAAAGATGAATCGTGAGACGTTGCACGACGCACACCAACCCTTCACTCAGTCGCTCAGTCGCTCAGTCGCTGTATTCCCGGGGCCCCGTGCTCGCCTTCCCATTGTGTATGTGTGCGGCTTGGCAGAGCATGAGCAGCCGACGAACCACTTGAATTAAAGATGCAATGATGGAGACTCTTCCGGTAGACTTGCTCATTCTCTTCCGTTTTCGACACTGATGAAAAATATGGACATGTACCGTGACTCGACACGCCCGATATGGGTAGTTCTCATAAAAAAAAAACAAAAAAAACCTCTTCTCATTGACTCTTGTGCACTTGGCTAAACCCCCCGTGCAGCTTGCGACTGACTCGCCGTCTTGGACGTTGCGTGCAGAGGGAGGACAAGAGTCACAAGATGATGCCTAAGCGGCTTTCCTTCGAAACGAGAAGAGAAATAATGCCTGGCGTTCAAACACAGGCCGGTCGTCGTCAAAAAGTTCCTCCACCAAGAACGCCTTCTTTGCCAGCTTGACGAATTGCATGTCGGCTCTTCTCCGCTTTTTGAAGCAGAAATACACGACGGCCTCCTCGTTCAAGGCAAACAGATCTCGCAATGTCTGCATGAGGAGAGGAAAAGCTGGCTCGAAATAGACACACTCTGCCGCTATAATAACGTTGGGCTTCTGTGATACAACTTGTTCCGGAATAGCTTCACCCCTATAGCAGTGCCCCTCGTCCAAAAGAAAACAAAGGAAAAAAAAG
>SRPV01001006.1:0-11648 GCA_018360135.1 Claviceps sorghi | reverse complement strand
AAAGAAAAAGAAAAAGAAAAGAAAAAGAAAAAAGAAAAAAAAAAAGGAGAAGGGGACGGGGAAGCTCACGGCCATCTGAAAGACACCCTCCGCACCATAGTTGGCCTCCATCGCCTGTTGAATCTCCTGCTCGGAAGCATCGGGGTAGACGATTTCGTATTGACGGCGAATCTGCTGGTTGTACTTTTGCTGGTATTCGTGCTCGACGCTCTGGTACTTGGCCAGCTCGGACTTGAAGTACGTCTTGAGGGATTGCAGCTGGGTGTTCTTCGTGTTGCGGTGGTGGTCGGTGGTGCCGGCGAGGTCGCGCTCCAGACCCTTGATGCCGTCCTTGATGGCCGTGGTCTGGATCTGCGTTTGCGACACGTAATGCTCGAGCTGCTCCTTGGCCTGGGAATCCGTGCTCGCCAGCGTGCGCTGGTGTAGTTGGCCGATGTAGTCGACCGAGCTTGACAGGGCCTCAATGTCGCTCCGTAGCTGCTTGACCCGCTGCAGGAACTGGTCCAGGGGCAGGACCCGGGACTGCGACGCCTGAGCGCCCTCTCCGTAGTCGCGCATTTCATATTGGCCTTGGGCGTGGGGGTTCTCCTGGTGGCGATGGAGTTAGTCGCCTTGACAGACGCTGCGGGCCAGGCAGACGCGCGGCGTGGTGAAGAACGCTGGGCGCCGCCGGCCGAGAGGCATCTTTGCACGACGAACGTGGTTTGCTCCGAATGCGCCGCGTTCTTGGAGGAAGGGGAGGGGGGGGGGGAGAGAAAGGCTTCCCGGGCACGTACCTGGGCGTAGCCTTGGCCTGCTTCTTGCGCGGGGCCTTGGTAATATGGGTTCGTCTGTCCGTACGACATGATGGAGTTTTTTTTTTTTTTTTTTTTTTTTTTTTTTTTTTTTGGCGCAGGTGTCGGTTGTGGACGGTGCGGCGACGCGCAGCGGGAGCGGGAAGATGCTGCGAATGGGCGCCTTGGACAAGGACGGTGCAATTGGAGCAAAAGTCGGTTCGGCGTCGATGTGAATGATGCGAATGTGAATGGGCGGGTTGGTCGGTTTGGTCGGTAATGTTTGGTTGGCGGGACGCCCAGCTACGAGCTTGGCCAATCAGGCATGGTTCCATAAAGCCTGGAGGCTGGCGCAGTCGGCAACGCTCGGACTACGGACATTCGGCTGGGGGAAGCCAGACCTCGCCAGACGGCAGCGTCCAGAGACCGGAGAGCAGAGAGCACCTGTTCCGGCCATGGCCGTCTGAGGAATCCGTAAACGGCAGCCCTGGACGCCCGCGCTGGTCGTGACCAATCTGCTGCGTCGTATGTACAAAAGGCATAGACGAGTCTTGTCGATAACGCGGGCTTTTGCGGAGACGAACCGGCACTCGGCTCGAGGGCTCGAGGGCTCATGGGCTCATGGGCTCATGGGCTCATGGGCTCATGGGCTGCCGTCCGGTACGTCCAGAACGGGCACCGCCACTCGCCAGGCCACGTCTTGGCTCCGAGACACCAGACCGAGACATCAAATTGAGGCTCTGATCAAGGCCCTTGTCCATTCTCGGAGCTAAGACATGGTACGCGGTATGTACACGTATGTACATACAACGTACCGGGCACCTCGCAGGGTAAAATGGCCGGCCATCCCGACATGCCATGTCTACGTCGTGGCCATCGCCGCGACGCGACGAGCCTGGCCAAGGCAGCAGCGCACGCCACGGAGCATGTGCATCCTCCCTTTTTGGCTGATTGGAACAGGACCTACAACTACCTCGAATTGCTAGGCGCATTGGCAGAATGAGCATCACTACCCAGGTGAATGGAATCCACTTTCCACGGTCGAAAAGGGAGCTCAAAACGAACCCCAATCAGCTTGTGGCATTTCTTCTTCATGGGCGTCAAGGGTCCGCTGCAGGCAGTGGTGTTAGTTCGCCTCGTCGCTTCGTGGTTCGTGGTCCGGCTTGCTCGCTTGGCAAAAGCCGACTCTCGCCAAGGAACAAGGACATCTGCGGACAGTGGCTGATGAAAGGATGTAATCGTGCACGCGGCAGACAATCCAGGACGTCTCCATGCCGCCTCTGTGATCCAGTCATCGGAGCAAGAGCCGATTCTGAGCGGGGTTTGGCATAAAAAGAGGACAAAGTGGGACCAAAAAGAAAAAAGAAAAAGCCACCATCGCACCTAATCTATTTGGAATATATACCATGGATTCAAATGTACAAGATTGAGCATTATTCCCATGAGCCACGTTGTGACGTTCGTATTCTGTGACCATTGCATATCGACCCGACCCTCTTCATTCGAGATGCCTCACCAAGTCCAAGACTGAAACATGGAGCCCACGCCGTCGAGTCTTTCCAGCGCGGTAGTCCATCTCCGTTCGGCGGACCTGTGGCTTAAAACACCTTCATTTTGGGAAACAAGCCAGCTACGGCTCTTTAAACCACTACTTTCTTCGTGCATCGTCGCAAGGTTGTTGCACCACGCGCACTGCAAAAAAGCGACCGCCCAATGTGTTGCGTAGAATGGCCTCATCAATTCTTCCTAGAATTTTCATCTTCAGCGCCAGTAGGACCATGGTTTCGCTCTGCGTGAACCGTCACTCAGTCAGTCATGTGTGGAATCCCCAACACGCACAAGATAACTACCCAAGACAAGGTGGCGTGAGGCGGTGGCTGTTTCTGGCACGAGACGGTGGAGGAAAAAAAAAAAAAAAAAAAAAAACCCATCATGCCTAAAGATAATTCTTCTTCTTCGCTGTTCTTGTGTACTGTGAGAGGTGCCACTCGACGTCGCCATCCTTATTCTCAAGTGTGCCTCCCCGAATCTCAAATGGCCGCATGGTCATTCTGGGCCCAACCTCTGCAAGCTCGACGCTGTCGTATCCTGTTCGCACAAAGACGTGGTGTCTGACCTCGATGCTGTCATCAATATTTTTAAAAGTAACAACACGATTGCCCATTTTGCTCTTGCTAGTTATGGCCTCTCTTGGGGGGAAGATGTGCTTCAAGATTTTGGCGATTCGATTTCCCAACGGTGACGTGAAGCCGTCCATGATGATGTGGGGATACGACTCGGATACTGTCCCTCTCACGCTTCCTGGAATATCATGCCGCAGTACAACATTATGAAGGGAGAAGGATATCGTCGGTCCATGTGGGAAATGCGACAGCGTCAGAGCCGTGGGGGTGCCTCGGTGCTCATCTATGATTGTTCAACTGTTACTATTGATGCACCGACCTTGAAATAAAAGGAATAAAAAGTCCTTCTTTTTCGACTTCTCGCCCTTCGGGTGTGCATAGGGAATTCGTCACTCACGAAGCAAAATGAGATCGGACAAGCCAGCAGTTTGGGCTGACTTCACCAGATCCGGAAGAATGAGGTTTCCACGATTTAGACGAACCGATGTTGGAAGTAGCAATCTTATTTCTTTTGCAAATGCTGACAAGCGAGCTGAAGGATCTCGTGAGGTTGTGACTGATACTGGTCAGTATGTCATCTCGAAACCGGACCATCATTGGTAAGTCCTCAGAAGCCGTCTGTGGATGGACCTACCCAAAACACGAGGATCTACTACACCGGATAGTTGTGCATATTCATCATCGAGGTCCAGCTGCTCATTTGTGCTCAGGTCGGGAGCGCTTTCGTCATATTGATAATCTTTGCGCAGGGCTTTATCGTTGGCAATGGCAGGATCCAAAGGCTTTCCCGATGCCAGAGACGCTCGTAATTTTGCTCGCTTTTCTGCAATCTCGGCATCACGAAGGAGCAGCGCCCTACGGTAAAGATAATCCCGCCGTTGGCGGGCTTGCCGGCGCTGCGATAGAGGCCTTTGATTAGCATGGTCGAGCAAGCGTTCAAGGAGGATTAGGTTGGTGAACCTACAATCATCTTTTTATATGGCTACCAGCCCAAGATCTCGCCAAGGACCGTGTATGCAATTTTTCGTAATGTGCGTGTTCTCGATGTTCGAATTGGTTGCAGATGGCGTACTGCTCAAAACGACTGGTTCGAATTCATTCACTTGGTTAACATCATTGTCGCGGTGGCCCACTCCGAAAACCTGATGCGATGAACCGCCAATCCCAAACGACTTTTTTTTTTTACTTTGCTGTGACTTATCGATAAGAAAGCCCGCTCATCACGTGGGCGCAAAATGTCCCACTTATGTCCGACGCCGCACCAGCGTCGGGCTTCTTTCTTTCCAAGGACGAACGACCGACGGCAAACCTACGTTCTTTCGGAAAGAAGTCTTTTGCATGCAACTATAGCCGGCTCACTTTTTACTTCCTACTCGTGCAACAACAAACTCCAGCTGCCTGCACTTGCTCGCGCTGCTACCGATCGCAGGTGTTCCGTCTACCTCATCAAAAGCTTTGCCGCGATGATGTGAAAACTACAGCACAATTTGGAACCGACGAAATCTTTTATCCATCCCGCGCCGAGCCGCTCCAAACTACTCCGCCGGGCCGAACATCATTTTATACCGAACATTTAAAGACTAAGGGTAAGTCCCAGGCTCAAATGCTCCGGCATTCTGATGTCCCTAACAAGAGCGTTTCACAAGCTCTGCCTCTGCCAAGCTTTTTGCCATCACTCCCATTCACTGCGTGGCTGCTGATGTGAACAAACAGGACAACACTCCACGAGCGACCCGACCCCCCAGTCTCAAACCACCACTCTTCTCACAAGACACCATGGAAGGTGCCTTTAATCATGTTGGCAACCATTTAATTTCTGATTCGGCTGCGGCCATCAAGGCTGGAGCTGATGACTTATCTGCTCTTGAGCCCGACGAGAACCTGCTCTATGCCAAGTACGGCGGCGGTCCTAGTGGCCGTTTACGCGCCGACGACGACGACAACCAGACCGAGGCCTTTGAAGATGATGAAAATGAAAGTCTCAACAGCGTCCCTGTGGATAGCATGATGGGCTTGAAATTGAAGAATGCCGAAGAACCCAAAGAGCTTCCCGCTCATGCTTGCGCGTAAGCAACACATGGCCAAGCACACCGTCCGTGCGGAAACAATCAAGAAAACCGACATGAAAACGCTAACATTATTACTAAAGTTACTGTGGAATTCACTCTCCTGCCTGTGTCGTCAAATGTTTGACCTGTAACAAGTGGTTTTGCAGTGCCAGGGGAAACGGCACGTCAACCCATATCATCAATCACCTGGTCCGAGCGAGACATAAAGAGGTTCAGCTTCACCCCGATTCTGCTCTTGGAGATACCGTCCTGGAGTGCTACAACTGCGGGACGAAAAATGCGTTCTTGCTTGGTTTTATTCCGGCAAAGTCCGATACGGTTGTTGTGCTTTTATGTCGCCAACCTTGTGCAGCCAGCACGTCGAACAAGGATATGAATTGGGACATCTCTCGCTGGGAACCCTTGATTGCGGAGCGAGCCTTTCTGACCTGGCTTGTCAGTGCGCCCTCCGATGTCGAGCAACTCCGCGCCCGTCATCTGTCTCCCTCCACGATCGCAAGACTGGAAGAGATGTGGAAGGTTGAGCCGAACGCCACTGTGACAGATCTCGATAAAGCGTCTCATATTGACGACGATCCTGACCCGGTGCTCTTGCGATATGATGATCCCTACCATTATCAGAACATATTTGGACCACTCGTCAAAATGGAGTCAGACTACGACAAGAAACTCAAGGAGGCTCAGTCCGAAGACGGCCTTGTCGTTCGTTGGGACTACGGTCTCAACAACAAGCATCTCGTCAGCTTTAACCTTCATAAGATCGAATCTGGAGATGTCAAGCTTGCTGTTGGTGACGAAATGAGACTTCGATACAACGGTGAACTTCACGATCCCTGGGAAGGCGTCGGGTATGTCATCAAGATCCCCAACAGCCAGTCCGATGAAGTTTGCCTTGAGTTGCGCAAGACTGGCAACGAGAAAAACGTGCCCACGGACCTTTCTCACAATTTTTCCGCCGATTACGTCTGGAAGGCGACCTCGTACGATCGCATGCAGCTTGCCATGAAAACCTTTGCTGTTGACGACTTGAGCGTCTCAGGCTACATTTTCCATACGCTATTGGGACACGAGGTTCAACTGCAACCCATGCAAACAAAGCTTCCCAGGAAATGGTCTGCCCCTGAGCTTCCCGAACTCAACCAGAGCCAAATCGATGCCATCAAATCCGTGCTGCAAAAGCCCTTGAGTCTTATTCAGGGACCACCGGGAACCGGAAAGACAGTGACTTCTGCCACCATCATTTATCATCTCGCTAAGATGACTGGCAATCAGGTCTTGGTTTGCGCTCCCTCAAACGTGGCCGTCGACCAGCTCTGCGATCGGGTCCACCGCACGGGTCTCAAGGTCGTCCGTTTGACGGCCAAATCTCGAGAGGACGTCGAATCCTCAGTCAGCTCCCTTTCTTTGCATGAGCAGGTCCGGTCGCTGGGGCTCAATAATGAACTCGTCAAGCTTTCGCAACTGAAGAACGATGTCGGAGAACTCTCCAGTCAAGACGAAAAGAAGTTCAAACAACTTACCAAAGCGGCCGAACGCGAAATCCTTAACAACGCAGACGTGGTGTGTTGCACCTGTGTAGGTGCCGGGGATCCTCGACTGTCGAAGATGAAGTTTCGAAACGTGCTCATCGATGAGTCCACCCAGTCGGCTGAGCCCGAGTGCATGATTCCTCTTGTCCTTGGATGCAAGCAGGTCGTTCTGGTGGGAGACCACAAGCAGCTTGGCCCCGTCATCATGAACAAGAAAGCGGCCAAGGCCGGTCTGAACCAGTCGCTTTTCGAACGACTAATTCAACTTCAGCTTGCTCCTATCCGGCTTACCACGCAATACCGAATGCACCCGTGCCTTTCCGAATTCCCCTCCAACATGTTCTATGACGGAAGCTTGCAAAATGGCATCACGCATGAGCATCGTCTCCGGAAGGATGTCGACTTTCCATGGCCTATTGTGGAGACGCCCATGATGTTTTGGTCGAATCTCGGTCACGAGGAAATTTCAACTTCAGGAACATCTTACCTCAACCGCACGGAAGCTTCCAACGTGGAGAAGACGGTTACGAGATTCTTCAAGGCAGGTGTCAAACCTTGGGAAATCGGGGTCATCACACCGTACGAGGGCCAGAGAAGCTACATTGTCACCACGATGCAGAATTCAGGGACGTACAAAAAGGAGTTCTATAAGGAGGTTGAGGTGGCATCTGTCGATGCCTTCCAAGGCCGTGAAAAGGATTTTATTGTTCTTTCATGTGTCCGGTCCAACGAAAATCAGGGCATAGGCTTCCTCTCTGATCCTCGCCGTTTGAACGTGGCTCTCACCCGAGCCAAATATGGTCTTGTGATTCTGGGCAACCCCAAGGTCTTGTCCAAGCACGAGCTTTGGCACAATTTGCTGGTGCATTTCAAGGACCGCAAGTGTTTTGTCGAAGGTCCCCTGACCAACTTGCAGGCCTGCCTGCTCCAGTTCAGCCGGCCCAAGGTTAGCTTTCGCCAGAAGAACAATTACCAGTCGCATTATGGCGCTGGCGCTGGCACTGGCGGATATGGCCATGGTCGATTCAATGGCGGCGGTCCACCTGGACGAGATTTCGATGCGGGATCTATGCTATCCTACATTCCCGATGACGTATCGTCTATCCAGGGCTCGGCCTTTGGGGGTGCTACTCTCAATTCGTCATTCCCGCCCATGTTCTCCAGCTTCACGCCTGATCAGTGGCCCGGCCTCCCGGGTGTTCCAGCTCCTGGACGTGGCAACAAAGGACGAGCTCGAGCCGCTGAAAGCATCGCTGGCGAAAGCGTGGCCAATTCTGAAATGACGGATGCCACCAGCAGCGTGCTCGGCGGCAAAGGGGTCGGACAGGGCGGCGTGAGTCTAGGCGCTGGCTTGCACGATGCAGTGACCGGCATGCGTCCGGTCTCGTACACTCAGAGCGACAGGCTCAAGCAGTATGTGGAGAGTAACGGACGTATTGGTTCAGGAACTGGTTTTGGTCGACGATATGACGATGACGAGAAGAGCATCAGCACTGCTTTTCATAGTCAGATTGGCGGGGGCTACGATTGAGTGACGCGGGATTGGCCAGAGAAAGCAGTTTCTTTATCTTTGTGTGTGTTTTTTCTTGACAAGGCGGCAAGACACTGATAAGCATGCTGAAGCATACAGACGGGTGAAACGGTTGCTCAAAGGCCCGCGCTGGACCTTGGGTCCGAGGAGAGCTGACAAGCGTGGCTTGCCGCATGAGCGGGCACATTAGCCCATCACTGGGGATGACGATGAGACATGCCATGCAGTTTTTATCGTCGGAGCAGCAGCTGACGGGTGCTGAGTTGGTCAGATGTCAGTCAACCCGAGAACCAACGAACGGCTTCGCGTCCTCTATAGCTCGTCTAGCTGCACAGTTCCTACGGGTAGAGGCAACCCGCACAGGCCGCTGTGCTTTCTCGCGGCAAATTCTCTTTTTGGAAGGGTAGAGGGCGAATGGACCATGGGTCAGGATGGCAAACCCGCTGCCGATGTCAGGAAGTCTTGATCGACGAGGGCGAGAAAGGGCAGGTTCGATAACAAGATCAATTCTCAAACGCGGCAGTTTACGGAATCTAGGTAAAGGAGGACATGCGGCAGACATGAAAAGAGTAGAGCAACTGGACAACCCGCACTAGCAATGTGCAGGAACAACCAGGGGCGCAAGGACAGATGTCTTTTGTGCCAGTACAGCTCTTTGTGTCAAACCGCATGTGGGGAGATGGTTGGAAGTGAAGGGTGTTTGTGCAGAGGGAGAGCTATGCTTCTTGAGTTTTTATCATTCTTTCTACTTCGTCTTCTTCTTCGTTTAGATTCGACGACTAACTCGAGATACATTCATTTAAAAAAAAAAAAGCAGTAGACGACAAGGATACGATGAAGGAGCAGTGTGCGAATGCCACGTGTGTGATGAATGTGTATCGGAATCGTCCAGAGTGAAAGGGTTTGGTTGGAACATCCAACCAAGAGGTGAAGACGGCGGGTCAATGCGCAGTAGGTCAGGGAATGCGGAATATTTGCCCGTGTACAATTTTGTGGTACAAAGTTGGCTGAGTAAGTGCTTAATGGAATTTACGACGACCCATGGACAATCCAATGCAACATGTCGTCTTTGCCTTTGCCTTGCCCTCACGTAAGGCTGGGTGTCGCCGTCCAGCCCCTTATCTGGTCCATGCGCCAAGCGAAGCGAACCTTGTGAATTGACCCATTAAAATTTGATGTCTCGGAAAAAAAGGAAAGAGCAAAGAACCCGGCCAGCTTGAGGCCTTATGCAGGCACGGGCACCTGCACCTGGCGGGGCAAGAGCAAGGGTCGCGGCAGCTGCCTGGTACGGGCTGCCGGTCGTGCGGCAGATTCACGGCGTCACGGCGTCACGGCAGGTGCAGATGCAGGTGCAGGTGCGGGTGCGGGTGCGGGTGCGTGGCTGGAACCTAGACCCTGGTGGCGTCTGCGTAGCCGCTCTGTGTCTGACCGCCACATATTGGATCGTCATGGCCGGTTCTAAGCTTTGTCACGTTTCTTTGTTCTTTGTGTCCTGAGGGGTCCGCGGCCAACGGGGTTTGCTGTCTTGGCTGGGAGCCGACGGTCCAGGCCCGTCCGCGTCGACAGCGAGGTAGGCTGCTTGCTCTCCTTCCTTTCGTTTCTCCCTTGCTCGTCTTACCCTCCTCTGCGTGTGGTACTTTGTGTCCGACCGCTCATCAGGCCTTTTTGGCACGTTCAAACAACACACGGGATATTCTTCCTACATAGCTATGTACGTGCTTACGGTATGCAGTCACCTGGTTCCTGCTTTCATCTGTACTTACATATGCTCAGCTGGCTAAGCATTGCGTCACGCTGCCGAAAAGTATCCTGACTTGGAGCAGGAACCCACGTGCTGAGTCCTGGGGGTCCCGATATCCGGGAGTCGGGATATGCTGCATGCTGCCATCATGGTAACCCGTTTCCAAGGTCCCGTGCATCGTCGCTACATCACTTGTTCTCTCTTCCTCCTCCTCGCCATCTTCGTCTGGCGGGGCTGGGCTCCGATCAATCGACTGCCCCACAGCCTTCCGTCGTCATGGTCGTCATCAACCTCGGCTCCGTCCACGTCCCCCTCGGTCCACCACAATACCACTTACGTTCCCAGCACCATAGATTGGAGCAAAGCCAGAGTTTTCTATCCTCCCAAAGACACGGTCCCGCTGCCTTCGGGTCTCCCCAAGGCGCTGCCTCGAGTCCAGCACCAACAGAAACCCTCCGAGAAGAGCAAGGATGGCGTCGCAGGGGCCCGCAAGGAAGCCGTCAGGACGGCATTTATCAAGAGCTGGAATGCCTACAAGCGCTACGCCTGGGGCCGAGACGAACTCAAGCCCCTGTCCCGCAAGGGCAAGACCACCTTCTCCGGCTGGTCTGCGCAGCTCGTCGATGCCTTGGACTCGCTATGGATCATGGGTTTCAAGGACGATTTCTACCAGGCCGTCCAACAGGTCGCCAGGATCAACTGGTCAGAACACGACGGCGAGACCATCGATGTCTTTGAGGTGACGATTCGCTATCTTGGCGGACTGCTTTCCGCCTATGACCTGTCCCAGGAGAAGGTGCTTCTCGACAAGGCTGTCGAGCTCGGCGATGCTCTGTACATGGCCTTTGACACGCCGAACCGCCTCCCCACGCATTGGCTCAGCTATGCCAAGGCGCAGACCGGCGAGACGACTGGCGACAGCAGCATTTCCGGAGCTGCGAGCGGCTCTTTGTGCGTCGAATTCACCCGTCTCAGTCAGATTACTGGCGATGCCAAGTATTACGACGCGACAGAACGAGTTAAGAGGTTTTTCTACGAGCACCAAAATCACACCAAAGCGCCTGGTTTATGGCCGTGGGACTTGAACTTTCGACGCGGCGAGATCGAGGACGGCTTCTTCACTTTTGGAGCCGGCGCGGATTCCCAGTACGAGTATCTCCCCAAGATGTACGCCTTGCTAGGCGGCCTGGATCCCCAGTATGCGGACATGACCACAGCAGCGCTAGATGCCGGCCGAGATGTCCTGCTCTTCAAGCCCATGACCCCCGGGGACGAAGACATCCTCATGTCGGGCAATATGGACGTTGCTGCCGAACAGCGAGACGTCGAGGCATCCATGCAGCACCTCACATGTTTTGTTGGGGGCATGTATGCCCTTGCTGGCAAATTGGTTCGTCGCGAAGACTACGTCCATCTCGCAGCTCGGCTCACCGCCGGGTGTGTCTGGGCGTACGACTCGTTTGAGACCAACATCATGCCAGAAATGAGTACGCTATACAAGTGCAAAAAGACGGACGCCCCGTGCCCCTACAACGAGGCACTCTTCCTAGGCAGGGGGAGCAGCACAGGCCGCCTCCTCCCTGGCGGATTCCTTCGGGTCGACGACGCGCGATATATGCTGCGGCCAGAGGCCATTGAGAGCGTCTTTTACATGTGGCGCGTGACGGGGGATGCGGTGTGGCGAGATGCCGCATGGCGCATGTGGGAGGGCATCGTCAAGGAGACGGAAACCGAGTTGGCGTTTGCGACCCTTATGGACACGACTAGGCACGGAAGCGGAAAGGTAGATACCATGGAGGTTAGTCATTAATCGACGTGGCTCCTGCAGATCGCAGGAACTACCAACCCCGTAAACGAAGAGAAAAGAAGAAACAGAGGCCAA
>SRPV01001005.1:0-11649 GCA_018360135.1 Claviceps sorghi | reverse complement strand
TTTTTTTTTTTTTTTTTTTTTTTTTTTTTTTTGCTGCGTGCGTGCGTGGTGTTCGGTTTGTGGTCGGTTCACGTGCGGGGTTCGGAAATCATACAATGAGCGTTTGGTGAGAGGGGCACCGAGCTTCCTTTCCCTCTTTCCTTGTGTTTGTCCCTCTGCAGCGTCGATAGAGCGGAGCTCGGGCTGGGATACGGCGGGATCGGGATGCGCTCGGTGACGTAGGTCGTTGTGTTGGGGAGATGGGCTGCTTCTGTAGCGTCGTGTCGCGGCTGGCAGCTTGCCGAGGTGGATTCGGGCTCGATATTTTGGGTGTCGGGTTGGATGGATGTTGGACGCTGGCCAGCTGGTGTCTGCGGCCCGGCGTCGAGTTGGAAAATTGTATTCATCGGACCAGACGACGCGACTCTGCCGCGGGAGAGGCTGCAGGGGCTGCAGGGGCGGGTGGCGCGGGTGGCGCGGGCAGGCTCAAACCTCAGCTCAGCTCAGCTCAGCTCAGCCCAGCCCAGCCCAGCCCAGCCATGCAGGTCCAGTCAGTCAGTCTGTCTGTCTGTCTGTCAGCCAACAACAAGCCACGCACATGCGCATGCACATGCACTTTCCCATCCAGCATGTCCACGTTTCAAGTCACATCGGGTCTGGTCCGTTCCGCAGTCTTTGCTTGTATTGTCCTCTCAACCTTGCACGCGCATCCTAGGCTGGCCCTGCATCATCAAACCTCGGCTCCGGCCCTCTATAAATCCTCACCACCACTGCCTGTGCCATCTACGCGTCTCTAAATGGGAGGTCCCCGTCGTTCGTGACCGAGCACGTGCCGCGAACCATACATTGCTAACGAGTGTCGCGGAAAGTCGCGTTTTCAAAAAGAGAAGCAGAGAAGACCACGTCCGCCAAACGCCATGCCAAAGGGGGGGAAGAAAACGAACAAGGCCATCCTTTGACGGGCCAAGGGGAATCCTCAATTTGCGTCGCCCTTCTCTACGGACCTTGAATGTCCCACGGGTTCAAAAAGCCAAAAAGCCAAAAAGCCAAAAAAAAAAAAAAAAAAAAAAAAAAAAAAAGGTACAAAAAGGCTAGAGCGGCCGGTGGTTTCGTATTTTCGTACGGGCGTGTAGACGAAAGAATAAAAGGAAATGGAAAGGAAATAATAATACAAGAAAGAAGAGAAAAAGAATGAACGAAAATGCCCAAGGCCCAATGCCCAATATCGGCTTGCTAGTGGTACACTAGGCCGACATTCAAAAGACGTCGGAATCAGAATCCTTTGAATGGGTCATCTCGGGCGAAAAAGTCTTCCTCCGCCAAATATTTACCTCTGCTGTGGTAATCATCCCTGGCTCTTGCGCTTCGACCGTGGCCATGGACCTCGCGATGTCGACTGCGGCTGTTTCTTCTCCTAATCTCTTTGCTCCTCCTCCTCCGCACACTCCTTCGGTAGTCGCGTCTCCCTCCCAAGCTTGGAGCCTCGTCATCCTGCAAATGAGCCAGGGGGCTGATAAATGCTTCCATTCGGACAGTTCCTATTGCATCAAAGAAGTTGCCGGGTCTCAACGACGCTTCCGAAGTCCGCTCCGACACAGTTTGACTCATGTTCCAGGTCGTATTCGTTGACCCGTGTGAAATGACTGTATCAACGCTGTCGTTGCGGGTGCCTTGTTCCGAGGGCTGCAGGCCACTCGCCATCGTGGTCCCTGCCGGTCCGGAGAATCCTCGAAAGGACAACGGTGGCGCAATGTGCCCTCCCGTATTGCTTCGTTTGCGCGCGTGTGTCGCCACGGCATTCGCGCCCCGCTCGGAAAACCGTGGCACAAACGGGGCCTCTGCTGCATCTCTTGACTGCTCACGACTGTGTCCACCCGACATGGCCGAGGATGCGTCGGCAGCACGGAACCCAGTCATCTCGTTCCTGCGAGACGACGAGGGCACACTCACAACGCTCGACATGTTCGAGCTTCCGATTTTAGACATGGACGATTTGCCCTTGGCAAGCCGAATTGAGTCTCGAATGCCACCTCGCTTTATTCTGCGCGGAGGAGGCGCGAATTCCACTGGCAACTGCTGTTGCTTGATCATCTTGGGTAGGGGAGGCGCAGGAATGTTGTCGGGAACGGCTTGTGAAGAGTGGGCCAGGAATGACAGTGCCGTTAGCCAGAGATAGTGTCGCTCTGCAGAGCTTGTTGTGAATTTGAGCGCTCTCTGCGGAGTCAAGATCAGGATGGACCGGTTGAAGACAGCAGGCATGACCCTGGGTGCCGCGTTATCATCCTTTACGTCCAAGACCGACTGAATCGTCACTACAGAGTTGCCATTAGCTTCAAATACTCGATCCCCTTCCATCATGCCCAAGCACTCACGTTTGCGTCCCGACTTGCCCAACAAAGCGCTGCCAGACGATGGTTGTTTGCTGCTCCACAGGATTGATCGTTCGTATGGCGCCAGCCAAACCCAACGCTTGTGGCGGTCATTGCTGCTGTCGTCCTTCCCGGTGTTTTCCGCAACGTTGAAGGACTTTCTTCGCCTGACGTATTTAAGCATCCATTCCCCGACCATTGCTTGGGCAATGGCTTCGACGACACCCACCGTTTGTGACGCAGCCGAGTCCGCGGTCAGGGCTGTGTTGTGGGTGTTCGTAGTATAGGTCGTATTGATGGACAGGTTGTGGCGATGTCCGCAATAGCTCGGCTGATCTCCATTGCGCCCTGCGCGAGGCGTCGTAATGTCGTTTCGAGGCAGAGGTGGCAGACCCGGGCTTTCAGGTGCCTCCTCAGTTGATGGTGATAACGGCGGAGGAGACCTGCTCCCATGTCTTCGAAATCGTGACCCACGTGGCAATGCCGCTGCCGAATGGACTTTGCGAATGCTCGGTGATTGGTTCGGCGAACGACTGCTTCCACGTCGGTGCCAACTTTGTCCTCTGGTCGGGCTTTCCCTGCCGTCGCTTGGCGTGTGGAGATCAGTCTGAGATCGTCGTGAACTTGCTCGGGTTGGTATTGGAAATGGTGGCGATTTCCCGTCCGAGAGATCTGGGCTTCGGCAGCGAGTCTGCTGGTGGGAGGCCAAACCGCTCTGTATCATGGCCGCCTTTCGAATAGCGCCAGTCTGGCTGGCAGTTCTGGTGCCGTTGGGTGGTGGCGCTGGACTATGTGCCTTCTCATAGTCTCGAGTCTGCTTTCTGTCGTGATCTCCGGCGTAGTTTTCTTTATCATCGACGTGGATAGAGGTGAGAGCCTCGGTAGTTGCGGGTTCCGCAAAGTCTCCGATAGCATCAGCACCAGCAGCGGCATCGGCATCAGCAGCAAAACTTGTCTTTGTCTGTTCGGGTTTGACAGTAGCTATTCCGAATGATCCTCGTTTTGTCGCTCGAGCAAAAGTTGATTGCGGTTTGGGAGCTGATAGAGCAGTTCGGTATTCTGTATCACTGACGTCGGCATCCGCAAACCCATCCTCTTCATCGGAGCTTGCAGTTTCGAATCCGGAAAACATGGCGCTCAAACGGTTTGTTCGCCTCGATGCGCGCTTGCTAGATGATGATTGATCATGGACCGGGCCAAGAAAACTGTCCCCGTCTTCTTGAGATGCAAGCGGTGACGACGCGAGATCAGACATCTCAGAGCTGTTTGCCAGCCTCCTCGGATTTCGAGGAGGAATATTGCTCGGATGATTGTCCTCTTGATCCAGTCCGGCCTCGGACGGAGCAGGCGATGTTGGTCGGGACGAGATGTTGGATGGGTGCAAATGCACAGGCAGCAAAGCTACCCTCTTGTCGACCTGGATACCCTCTGTCTGAACGCTCACATGACTTGTCGTCACGGTTGACGACAAGTTGACCTGGCAGCCAAAGTGCTTGAAGTGCTGGGGAAGTCGTGGCTCTCGAGGTGTGTTCGGACAACTCGTGGGAGGCTGGATGTTAATGGTTGGAATTTGTATTGGTGGAAGGGATGGCGGAGCTCTCAACATCGACATGCCGGCACTCGCAGAGTCCAGCGCAGCTTCGTCAGTCTGCGTCGAAGAAGTCACCATCGGCGTGAGAGCTGGCGCTGGTGTATTTGTTCCTGGCAATGACCTATTTGGAGTCCCGGGAGGGCTGAGAGGTATCTCGACCGTTTGCGCAGACCTCGAAATCATTTTATGGTCAGGTTTTGGCGGTTCGATGATCAATGGCTGATTGAGCTGGACGCGCTTCCTGCGTTGATTGGCTTCAATCTCGCCGTCAACCCGAGCAGGCCCTTCAGACTCTGGCGTCTTCACTCGCTGGGGAGAGGTTTCGGGAGTTGTTGACTTGGACCTAGAAAGAACCTCTGGCGATGGTGGTGGAGAGTATTGCGTCCCGTTATCGGTGTAACATGCCTTGACTGTCGGGGAAGCTTCTGCTGCGTTCTCGTCTTCATCCTCACCTTCTAGAGCCTCCAAGACAGCCGGTATCATGAAGAGTCTGCTGCTGCGGGCGACACTGCCAGGTCTACTCCCGCCTTCGATGCTTTGATTTCGAAATTGAAACCTACCGAACGAGCTGTCACGACTGGACGATCTCGCGTGTTTTGGGCTCGTGGGGGAGGATAAAACACTCCCGGGACCATCGGCATCGGTCTGGTCATCATCCTCAAACCGTAGTTCGTCTGCGAGCGAGTTGCCAGGTTGGAGAATTGGGCCATTTAGTAGAGAAAGCCTGACGCTGTTGGACATGCTCATGGTCCGCACACTCGCAGCATCGTTCTCGGCTCCGCTATCGACTCCATCGGTATCGTGTTCGTTCGACGTCGTGTTCATTCTACCATTTGCGGGATTTGCTTGATAAGCCGCTACTTCATCGAGTACCATCTTCAGGCGGCTTTCTGCGACGTGCAGCCTTCGTTCATATTTGCGACGTTCATCCAGCCAGTCATCTTTTTCTCGTGCCCAGAGATCATGAACTCTCTGCGAGTCATCTTGCTGGCTGCGTATTGTCTTCTGTGCTGCCTCCAGTCGCTTCTTTGCATCCGCGACAGAATCTACCGCCTCATCTCTCTCTTGTGCCAACGCCCCCAGTGCAGACGATGTCCCACCCTCAAGGAGAGACAGCTGTCTCTTGAGGGAACGACTCTCCTTTGACGTGTTGGTCAGGTTTTCTTGCAGCCATTCGTGTTCCTCCTTGGCTGAATGCAAAGCAGCCTCGAGGCTTTCGATCTGTCTCGTCTTCTCATCCTGATCTCTTCTCAGAGCCAGTATCTCGGACACAAGATTGGCGTGTAATGTGGGTGTAAATCGTCTTGGGTCGAGGATGCTTATACTTTCATCGTTGGTAATGTCTCTCGAGGATCTCTTGTCGTTACGGTCGGTGGTCATGGTGACGTAGGATGGTCCCCTTACCGGAGGGGTGATAGAGCGCCTTTTTGACCTCCTTGATCTTGATGAGGATGCTCTAGAGCGGTACTCATTGCCGTTTGTTAACGAGGCGGCCTCACTCGCCATCATCAGGTTCTCATTGTCCGTCTCCCACTCCTTCATGATGCTGAGTAAAAACGCGGGATTAGAGAGGGGAGATTCATTTAGATCAATTCACTATGGCGCGCTGATGTGCCTTGCGGATGCATCTCCCAGTTTGCTCACTTGTTCGCCGGTTGATACAAGAACCAATACTCTCGCACTCGGTCAACAGGCATCCGAATTAGCAGAAGACTACAGGACAAAGTGTCAGCGCCAAGAGTGTAAGAAGACAAAAGAATTGGAACAACAACAATAAAAGAAACAGCAAAACATGGTATAGTTGAACCGCGCCAGGAACTTGTACAACGAGTCTAAATGCTTGCTCCGTAGCACAGCGGTACTTACGTGCAACGTATCAACTCTGATGACACAAAATCTAGGTAAAAACCGACAGGACTTGATTCAGTTCAGACAGTGCATCAAGTTAGATGAGTTGGATGGAGCTCTATGACGGGCATTAGCAACCGCTTTATCGCCGAGGTTCGGCAATGTTCGACTCTCGGGGTTGACGCTTTGCGCCTACGCTAACCCAGAGTAGGGGAACAATGTCTCACTTGTTTTTTTTTCCCTGGGATTGTGTCACAGAAAAGTTCGACGCAGAGGCTGATTGCAATGTCTCAGCGAATGCATATAGTGAGCATATGAGCACACAACAACGGAGTGAGCTTCACTCCCAAACGAAATGGGCAAGTTGAAGAGTCAAGACACTCCTTTGTCTGTTGATCTTGGAGCAGACAACCAGCTCTTAAGTATGCGATTGTTCGTCCAGATGGCGGTTACTAGTCGTCTTTCAACCTTGAATAGTCACTACTCGGAGCAGCGCAACGAAGTGGAACACCGCTGTCCAGTGTAAGACGACGAATAATGAAAGAGTGTTTTGAGTCGCAAAAGAAACCAGGAGGGAAAAGAAAAACCCAATGCTTGTCTGCACCAATCGATCAGCACGAGGATCCCGTCACTGGGTACCTGATGGTGCGCGCAGTATTACTCCCGGGCTTTGGACGGATTGTTGATGATTCTCACTTACACTTGAAAGGTGCGGCCAGTACTTGACCTATCTCATGTCCGTTGACGGTAAAACATGCTCATAGTTGACAGATACAGATGTAAAGGTGAATGGCGGAGTCGAGGAACGAAGAAACACTGAAGGCCAAGAGCTTCGCCGTCCACGTCCACGTCCACGTCCACATCCACGTCCACGTCCACCGAGCCCAAGTGGAAATTACACACAGGCCGAGAAATGACGAGGTCCCGCCAGGGGTCGATCACCCAGTCGAGGAGCTCGCTGCTGGGTGGGCGAAGTATCCACTGCAGCTCCAAACGAGATGCTGGGATGGCAGAAGAGCAGTCTCGGACCCGATTTGCTCCAAGGGAAGGGTACAAGAGGTGCTTCTAGAGCCAAAGAAAGAATGCGCCCACAAGATTGTGCGTACATGCAGCTCATATGTACATTCTAGTACATGTAATCAATGCCCCCGAATTAAAAACATGGAGCCAGTACTGTCCGCGGCAGGATGGTGTGGCCGGGGGGGGGGGGGGGGGGGGGGGGGGGGGGGGGGGGGGGGGGGGGGGGGGAGATGATTATCGTCGCGTTCGAGGCCGGGGACGAATTTTACGCACCAGGAAACGCCCCAGCCGTCCGATCCTGGTGCGGCCAGGCAGGGTGCGTGGATGGCCGGGGATGGACGCGGATGGACGGGGATCGGGTCGACAGACATCGACAGTCAACTACCTGGGTAGTCGCCGGACCCATCGGCGTCTGCAGCTGGTTGGTCTGAACTTGGAAGAGTCCCGCGTCGCCATGTCGAGAATCGAAAGCTCACGTTCGAGGTCCGACCGGCCGGGCGCCTGTCGCATGGCACGCGCCCGCATCCACAGATTCTGGATGCTCGGCCATGATGGTGGTAAATTGGCGGATTGGCGGGTTGGCGGGTTGGCAGGTTGATGGGTAAAGTCTGGCAGGCACTCCTGCCTAAAGGAAGTAAGGAAGTACCTAGATAGGTAAGCCCGGTAGGCACTTGGGTAATAACTTGGGGTCGGCAGGGCGACAGTGGCAGGCTCGCAGTCTGGCAGTCTGGCGGCTGGCAGTCTGGCAGCTGGCAGCTGGCAGCCCACCCGCAGGGCCGAGGCTGTTGCACGCTGGCGCTCGCTCCAACGCCGTGGCGTGGGTCCATCACTGTGCCCCATCCGAGTGCCATATTGGAGTGGGTGCTGCATGTGGTCTGGGGTGCTGGCACTGGCCCTGGCACCACTTGGAGACGTCTGGAGACTGCCCCGCCCTGTCTCCTCCCCTCCTCATGGCTCGTGAGCTCGTCGCTGGAAGGAGGGTGAAATGCCGGATCGCTGAATGGCCTCGCCGTAAGCAGTCCTGCTTTCGACCAGAAGCGACATATGTACATTATATGTAGGTACCTAAAATACGTAGGTACCTACCTAGGTATGGACGTGCATTATACTCTACTTACCTAGGTACCTACCTAGGTATCTACCTACTTAAAAGCACCTTGGGTACCTAGGTACTTCACTAGGTACTAGGTAGGTAAGTAGGTAAGTAGGTAAGTAGGTAAGTAGGTACCTAAGGTAAGCACTTAGTAGGCACTTCCTAAGTAGAGTCTTATACAGGAAGGGCTACTGAGAGTAAGTAGGTACTTACCTAGGTAGTAGATACTTATTTTAATAACGTACCTACCGGGTAAGTGGGATGTGCCATGTGTACTGGCATGTACATAGGTACTTGGCGGGCAAAGGTTTCATGCCGGGGGCCCCCTCCTGCCCTTCTGTTAAGGGGATGCCAAGCGGCAAAGAGGTACACTTGCTCCCTCGTAGCTGCCGCCTCCTGTTTGCCTGCCCAAGAAGTCAACCGTGTCCCAATTGATGGCTCCCGGGCGGACGGCTGTCGCGCCAACATTCTCAAACACATCTTTTGTGGACGATTGCAAATTAAACGACGGCACCAAGGTCAAGAACAAGTGGCTCTTGTCAAAGCACCCCAGTGGCTTGAGAAACCGACCAGGGTCCAGAAGAAGAAGTAGAGACAGAAGAAGAAGAAAAAGAGGAAACCCATGCATCAACCGTTGCGATATTGCATCACGATTCACGATACGAAGCAAAGCAGAGCACAAAACGTCACCCCAATCACGTCTTGAACAAGTCGTGCAATGCCACCATGCAACCACATCCGGGCGTACATACTGTCCAGAAGACGCAAGGGCGGCATTGTCCAGCCATGATTGACCTTGTTAGTTTCACGAAGCGACGTGGAAATTGCAGGGAGTCCTGGCACCATGATTTGGCCAAGACTGCTCTTCTGCCGAATCCACGACTCGGCGCCGGGAAGATTTTGCTTCTCTACTCGTGCCGCGTTCGGGGGCTCACATCGGTTTTCCTGTTTGCATATGACGCGTACTCATCAGCGGGCGATTCGAGTTTTTTCGTCATGCTCTTCGTCCTGACTCCTGTTGGCTGTCAGGGTGGTCACGGCTTTCGCAGAACTTCGCAGGAGTGGCACAGGGGTTGTTGATCGACCCTTGCTCAGGGGCGAATCTCATTTCAAGATGACACATCTTTTTCCGCAACCCGACGTCGCACGTCGGCCAGCCAGGTGTCGATTGCGTCTGCTCAAAATGGACTCGGCACGAGCGTTTTGGAACCTGCGTTGGGCTTGGGCAGAGCCGGGCCGTCTATGTATTGCTTGCAGGGAATGCTGTAATCTTGGCAGGGCCTTGAGGT
Organism: Claviceps sorghi; assembly: GCA_018360135.1. Classification (NCBI taxonomy): domain Eukaryota; kingdom Fungi; phylum Ascomycota; class Sordariomycetes; order Hypocreales; family Clavicipitaceae; genus Claviceps; species Claviceps sorghi. The sequence continues at coordinate 2,460 of SRPV01001005.1, read as the reverse complement.
TTCTTGCATGCATCACGTTGTTGTATTATAGCGGCCCCCGACGGATTAATACGTGAGCCTCGGAACCACGTGGAGACGAGGCGGCGACGGGCATTTGTCGAGACATGTTATCATGATTATTATTCCTCCATCTGGTCGCGACTCCCAATGAGGAGTCTTGCAAAGACCTAGGACCATCGGATTATGCGAGTCTCAAAGGGACACACATCCATGCATACATGCATACATACATATATACAGTACTGTACACACATGTTCAAGCTACCCGATGAAGAGGACAGGACGAAAAATTACCAGGCCGAGTGCCAATGGTATCAGTTGACGTCGTCAGATGCCGCATTAACTCGTGGCGTTTTCCGTTTCCGCGCGCCGCAACGAGCCGTCGCGCCCGCTCGCTCCGTCTCTGGATGAATGCAAGCCTCCAAACAACAAGAAACAAATGCATTGACATTGATGACTCGCACAGTCACAAAAAGCAATTCTGGTGCCCTTCTAGGCCCCTCCTCGACCCCGGAGGCTCCCCCGGAGGCTTCCCCGGAAGGAGGGCTACATGGTTTACCCAATCGGGACGTTTCTTTGGCCCCAAGAATAGAACAATGTCCATTGCCTTTGACATATGCACGACTTTCTTCTGTCTAGTGGCGAATGCCATGTCGCGTCTGGCCTTTCTCTCTGCATTGTCCTCGTCCACTGGGTAAGTACTTACATACATAGGTACTTGGGTGCCCCCTCTGGCTTCCTTACTAGTCTCTGCTTCTCTCTTCTCTCCGCAGCGAGACGATGCGGAAAAGCCCTAAATTCGGCGACCTGTCTCATACTCATGTGAGACGTTCGGTGGCAATAATACGACGGCATGGAGCTTGGTAAAATATGGAGAGACAAACCCGTCCGTGAACCAAAGAAACTGTATCGGCCCAGCTGAAAGCTGTCCTCGTATGTACACTACGTACATGCCTACACCGCACCACGATCCAAAGACCAAGTCGCAAAGCCACGCCTTCCAGGTAGTTTGTCAAGCCGACGGGACCGGCCAGGGATGTGAGCCATTGTTGGTGACGACAACTTTGTCCCTGCGAGCTGAAGGGGGGCGGCGGGCGTTCCCGCGGGTGCAGGGCACGGAAGGCCATCTCCCTTACTCGATCAAGGCGATGCACCCGAGGGGCGTTTTGTGGGATGCAGCACACGATCCAAGTGGCTCGCATGACACGAGCCCACGGGGCATCCGCCTGGGGCACGTTCATCAGTGAGAAGACGTGTCCTGGTTCGATGTGATGTCTTTTTTTCGGCAGCGGTAGAAGGCGGCATCGTTGACATCCCCCATGACCCCCTTGGGTCCGTCGAGCAGAATGCTTCCCCGAGCTGTTTGCCAGCGTCGTCGAGGTCATCAAAGTCGACGATTCCACTGCTCCTTTTTCCCGTGGAGGAACCACGTGGGACATCATCGGACATGCAAGTAGGCATCCTTGCGACACCTGAGCGTCTTCATCCGGTTTTGTGCCAAGTCGTTCACAGGGACCTCGGCCAGCCCTACGGGATTATGCCAAGAGCAAAAGAGTCGCTTTAGGATGCCACGGTGGCAGAAAGCGGTGTCAGCTACTTGGCTTAGTACGCCTCGATACACTTCTCAAGGTAGCATAAAAAATGGGAAATGGGAGAACAAAGACAGATGAGCAGGGGGACCCTTTTGTCCACGGTCACCTCCTGCGCGTGGCAATGCATATGTCATGCCAGCGGGTTCAGGCAATTCCGAACAATTTGCCACACGATTTTGGGTGTGCAAAGCTTCGGGATTGCTTACAACCCACTGTACGCAGCGTGGCCGTCGTCGCAGAACTACACGCATGAGCTTGAGTCGCTGCAGAGGGTAATGGCGCCAGCGTCGGTTCAAGGGGGAAAGGAGATGCGATGGCAGCCCGGATCGATGGACTTGGATCGGACCAGCTGCCCGGGACGTGCGAAAACCAAGCACTCTTCCTGCCCGCTACAAAAGAAACTCACGTTTTTTTCCCTTGCCTCCATGGCATGTTGAGAAGTGTAGTTGGCTATCTGAAGGGGTATTCCGGCGTCGAGGTGCTGTCTGGCGTGGACAGCCACCACGCGGAGAATTCTTCGTCGCCGAAATGTACCTTCTTATTTTATTTTTTTTTATTTTTTATCTTTTATTTTTAAACTTTGAAAAACACACACATCCATATGTATACATGCATAGGTACAATACATATGTGTTGCTATATGTACAGGATGTGTGTAAGTACTTGGGTATATGTGTAGGTCGGTATATGTGTACTTGGGTATATGTGTACGTATATGTACAGCGACATGCGGCCTGTCTTCAAACGCTCAAGGTAACGCGACCACGAGAAAGGAAATATTCAACGAAGCCACAGCACGACTCCCAAGCAGTAAAAGAAGAAGAGAAGAAATTGGTTTTTAAAAAAAAATATTGTTTTTTTTTTTTTA
>SRPV01001004.1:0-11658 GCA_018360135.1 Claviceps sorghi | reverse complement strand
TTTTTTTTGCCTTGGACTGCTTCGCCTGTGCCCGTCGCAAAACGCCCCGAGTCGTGTCTCGTATGACATGACGTCGGCGGAGGTGCTACCACACCTGCGGAAGAAGGCGCGTCAGCATCTCTGTGCTAAGTCGATGATGTTACTCCAGGTTTCGCATCGGTGATGATTCTCGAATAAGCACCTCCATCCTGGCATGGGCCTGTATCCGGCTTGACCGTCTGCGCCAAGGCTACCGCTTCATCCGCCTCATGGATATGAATGGCAGCCCGATCCATAGAGGAGGATTGTTTGTCAAGATCGAGAAGAAGCTGTACTAGAAGGAGGCCGCGCCCGATGGGCACTGAGAAAGACGAGGCGTGGGACTGGTGTGAGATGCGATGTGGTTAGGTTCGCATCCCTGCAAACAGGCCATGGCGAATGGGCGTGCACATGGCCAATTCAGCGCAGCTTTTTTCTTTCCTTTTTTTTCTCTCTTTGGCGAGTTTAGCATATCTTGTCTACTCGTCATTTTGCAGGCTCTGCAGTTTCCGAGGCCAGCATTCCACGTTGGTGTTATGGGGTGTTGTCGTAGGAAATTTTGATGGGAAGAAGCAGCGCACATGGGTATAGATGAGTCAGTGACAGCGCTGAGGTGGGAGCATTGTATTTACGTGGGACCACTGCGTGATTGCCATGGCGGTCCAGACTGGGACGAGTTGCAGAGATGAAGGCAAGCCATGTACAGGCCTCTATTCTGTCGTGTTGTGCCGATGACGAAGGTTTGGAAGACGATTTTGCGTTTTTGTACCGACTTTGGCAGGTACTTGTTAGGTACGAATAGCCCAAGTGCCTAGGTACGGTAGGCAGGTACCTACTACTATAGTGGGTTATGCGTTAAGTAGGTATGTAATTCGCCAACTTTTCCCGCCAAATTGCAGGCACCATTGGGATTACCCGACGTATGTATGTACATAGTGTACAAGTACGTACGAGGTCCACGTACATTATCCGAAGCAACACCTGCCACGCCGCCAGCCTGCCAAAGCACAAGCAACATGCGCCAGCCGCCGTTGTCCCAACCAAACCGGCACGTTACGTGCATGTCGCACGGGGGGAGAGGAACTCGCCCGCCTCGGGCACGTTACATGCCAAGGCGAAGCGACACGGCTCGGGGACTCCATCACACAACGAGGGGCTTCGCCTGATGTACCTGTACTTTTTCCATTGCTTGTTCCATGTCATTTGTTCTTTTGGCCGGTATCGTGCCGCCCCTGCTGGACGGGCTGCGATGCATCGGCGGAACCAACCTGCTGGGTCCGGCTGTCGGGACGGAGCTGCGTTGGGCTGTGGAGATGATTTCGTGGCGTGCATGCGGATGAGTAGGAACGATACAGGAACATGGGAGCGTGTTTGGAGTAAAGGGACGGATGGCGATTGTACGGGGAGGTGGATATGCAGATTCTTGTACGTAGAGAGCATGTGTGCTGGTGGGATTATGAAACATGTAGAAAAGATGGAAACATCTATCTATACCAAGACGAATCATGACAAGGCCCGCGAGCCGTGCATCCCCCCCCTCCGTCGAGCTGGTCCGGCTCCGACGACGGGGCCGACGGCAGAAAAAAAAAGGGGGGTAGAAAAAAAGGGGAAAAAAAAAAAAAAAAAGAGAGAGAAAAAGCAAAAGCGGTATAGAGAAATTGGCACTAAACTCTATGGAGCTCTTTGTTTTCCAAGGTTGTTTCTTCCACATGGGATGGTGCACCAGATTTGTCAGCCGACTCAACCCCCATCCGCCCTCTGCCCCTTGTGAAGTACGTATGTATGCACATACATACATGTGCACGGCAGTGTGGTGTCTGCAGTCAGGCCAAGAAGAACAAGGCGAACCGTTTTCGACCGACGGTCCGAACTTGTGACCGCCTGCGTTGGCTTCGAGGCGCGGGCCGTCGCCTCCCGTCGACTACGAGTCGTCTTCGCGCAAGTACTTGATGGAGTCCATTGCGGCTCCCAACTGACGAGCAGGGCCATGACTAGAACTCGATTGTGGCCCAGTCTAGACAGTCATATCCCTCCGTGATGAGGTACAAGGGAGCAAGCAAGCAACAAGACGCAGGGCAAGTAAAACGCGACAAGGCAGGTGCAGGAACAAGCTGCTGCAACGTTGTGTAGGAGTGTTCCGGCATGTTTGCGTCTTGCCGTAGACAGCAACCTGCCGTCATCTTCCTTTTGCCGCAGACAAGACATGAATGTGACGAGGGGAATTTTCCAGATTATCGAGTCTCAAGGTGGGCTCATGCAAAGCACGTGGCATAAGACATACATACATAGGTCAGAGGACGGCAATCCCCCCCGTAAACGCCTTTTTCGCATGGAGAATCCAAATTCAGAGGACGGTACATTGTTGTTTCAACGGGACCGGGGAAACATTGCCTGTTCTCAGACCCTGATATGGGGTACCCGATGCGTGACAGCAGGAAGAATAGGCCTGGGAGATGCCGACAAGAGTTTTCATGAACGGCACTGCCCTTTGAGTCGACGACAGGAGAGTCCCCGGGGGCCCTTTTCCATCAACAAGGCCACGAGCTCATTGACAGGTGGTGCGCAGAACGGAATGCAAAATGTCTGTCTCGTCGTCACGCCGACGGCCCGTGTGGCTAGCCCTTTCAGCTGACAAGACTGCTTCCGGTTCCGTCAACTTCCCAACCTCATTTTCTAAAAGCCCTTGCCAAGTAACGGCAGTTAGGTACAGACAGAACGAGTTCCGTGAGCCATGGTGTGGTCATTTGTGTGGCATCCATCGCAATGGCACAGTTGCATCCATCGAATGCGCTGTCGATACCAGATCCCCTTCTTGACTTCGGCATATTTCCCCAAGCTTGGTTGAGGAGTTCGTTTCGGTCAGGCAATTAGATGAATGAGACCAGGCTCCCATTCACCAGAGCATTCTGGTACCATAAAAAAAGCCGTCCAAGTCCAACTGGCGTCCAGGGGTGATGTATGTATGTAGCTATGTAGCCCACTTGCCAGTGGGCCTCAAATTCCGAGTATCACAAATGTGCATCTGACACGTCAACTTTGGGACCAGTCAGCCGTTTGCGCGGACACAGAGTCCTTCTCCGACTGTACGGGAGAGTATGCAAAAGTCTCTTGACCCTCTCCACAGCATGACCTGCCGTCTATGTGAGTACAATGTGCCTCGTCATGATGCTTGATGCCTGGCAAAGTACGAACTGTTCGTTCGTAATTAGATTTCTGAAGCAGGAACGTGCGTAGAAGCTTGTTCTGATGCTCCTGGGCCTTGTCTTATGTTCGAAGCCTTCTCGTGTGACAGGTGCGGGACCTCGTGGCCTGGGAAAAAAAAAAAAAAAAAAAAAAAACCTGGAGAACCGCATCGCCGACAAATGGGACGGATATTGATACGCTTGAGGAATTAGTGATCAGAATTGAACGGCCCGCGATACCAACGACAAAGGACAAGACAACACCTTCAGAGGTTCACGAATCCTTTGCGCTTGGGAACTGCTTCTTGTCTTGGTCGGATACGATCACTAAATATGGTGGATTGGTCGGTTTTGCGCGCGTATGCACACTCAGCTTTCCGCGAGACCGAAGACTTTCGGCTTTCCATACGTTGAGATGTTTCGTCCAGCCACGCCACGTCCCACACGACGCAGCTGAAATCATCAGAGGCATGGACCAGCCTGGGGAAGTGGTTCATTCTGTACTCATGCACTCTGCTCCCTAAAAGGGTACTCGACGATGGGAACCGATGAACATGGAATTGATAAACAGCCCGTCTGGAAAAAAAGAAAGAAAAATGTCAATAAGCTGGAGCTTGCGAGAGATGGGAGAGGAAGCTTGGGGACTTCGTCGCGAATAAGGACGGTGTCTTTCTAGTCAATAGGCAGGCAGGCATAAGAGACTTATGAGCAACGGGCGACAGCGGCAGGCAAGCCCGACGACATGAGCCATGTCTCCCCAAAATGGAAGTTGTTCGTCCGTGGCATGAAATTGGGCTACCAGTTGCTGTCAATTTTTTGGCGACGCACAGTGTCGCCAAACTCATTGAACAAGTCCGTGGGTAAGCAAGCACCTGTGTTCCAGCAAAAAGGTTCAATGGATCGGAGCCGATCAGATGTGCCGACTTCGATGCTCGACGACAGACGGCTCTGCTCGGATCGGTGCGACCTCAACCCACTGCGGGCACACGTCCTTTTACGTTGAGCCCGCCTTGTTTTTTCACACTCCGTCATCGGTTGTGCCGCCGTCCTTGCGTCCGTTTTGCGTGTTAGTGTGAGGGTACGCAATACGTCGATTTTTCTTTTCTTTGCCTTCTTTTTCTTCCCTGCAAGGTGCAAGGGCGTACCCATGTTAGATTCTCGACGCAAACCTTGCTCAATAAGTTGCCGAGTCCCTATTTTGATTTGTCTGTCTGGACTCTGGAGACCCCCCGATCCCGTGCTTTTCGGCTGGCCCTTCACCGCCGCCCAGTATCCATTCGCTCGTACCGTCTTGAGGTGGCTATCTGACCGGGGCTGTCGAGGCACGATACATGGGGTGAGATCCAGGTTGTGCATGTGGCGGCAAAGGTAAAGGATCGTGGTAGTCTCGTTGGGGTGGACAATCACTGTCGGTGGGCATCATGTCGCCAGATTGTTCAACTGAGTAATGGGCCACGTGAAGGCTTTTCTTTTCACCCCTTCACCGTCTTCTTCTTTGAAGAGTCCCCCGCCCTATTCCCTTTTCCTTTTCGTTTTTCTTTCTTGGAGAAGAAGAAGAAGGAAAAAAAAAAAGAAAAAGAAAAAGAAAAGATTCGTCTCAAGACTGGCAAGCAGGGTTGAGTAGGGTCAAAAGGGTAAGGGGCTGGCCACTGGCCACTGGCCAATAGGGCCTCATTATCAAGGGTCTGAACCAACGCCCTAGCAAACTTGACATGCCGTCCCGTCGAAAATCGAATTTCTGCCACTCCATCATGTCGCTGACAAGAACAAATTTCGTCTCTATTTGTTTTTTATTCCGTCAAAGAAGCCACAGGGACCAATCAGGAGCAACTGAGTGCTTAACACGTTGTCGGTGGGATGCTACTAATTTTGTACTACCCTTGTCATGCGAGTTTGGTGGTCCTAATAACCGCAGCCGAAAGTGAATTGGCCCAAGAAGTAAATGAATGTCCGAGTACACAACGCTCAGCGTCCTCTCAAATTTTCTCTGATGGAATGTGCCTACACGGGCTTCAGCCGGCACCTCGTCCATACAAGACCGTAAGTGTTGACTTATTTGCTAACCAGAATAAAGCCCAATAACAGTTTTCGGTTGACAATTCGCTATGGCACGCAAATGTTGCTGTTGTCCATGACTGGGTGTATGGAACAGTTTTTGAATGCCTCATCGTTGGCAGGCCCGCCATCGAACAAGGGGAGGTCAGATTCATCCACAGCCGCGTGTCGATTCAAGATCGCGCCTGTTCAAAATTAGCAACCAATGCCGATCCCTAGTCCCCTGACGTCTTTGTACATGGCCTCACTGATCGAAGCAATCGAAGCACAGTTCAAGCTGTGATCAGTGTGCCGATGGAAATGGAGCCTTGCATGCTGGAGTTGCGGCCGGTGAAGGGAGCTGTCGATTTGGCTGCGATGGCACGCAATCAATGTCTCTGGCCACCGATAGTTTTCGATCCACCACGGAATACGGAGTTGTTCTCAGGAGTCGGCCGTATGCAGTATTTAGTCATGTCCTGTATGTATTATGTACATACATATACGTACATCAGAGAAGCACCCTTGACCCTTGCGGAACCCTTGCCTTACCTTACCCTTGGTGGTGCCGAACCATTCCAGCAATCTGGGTCATCCAGATCCCCGTGTTTGGCTGGTGGCCCTAGCGCGAAACGGTTTGGTATTTTGGTGGTTGGGCAGAGGATTCGAGGTTGTTCTGGGAACCACGAATGTGGTTTGTGGACGACAGATGCCCAATCGGGCGATTGCAAAAGTCCATGATACCGTAGACCGGGCCGAAGGTTGTTGACAGGAGACAAAAGAGAGTTGGAAGCCTGGATAGATGCTTGGCGCACAGCGCGCAGCGTACAACATGGAGCAGTGAGTGGTTGGTGACACTGGTGGAAAAGGCACGAGCTTGTGCGCGTGGCACAGGCGTGCGATGTCCGATTTCCAGACGTGACGGCTGCATCGTGTGTCGCGTGGACGAGTAGAGGCGACGGAGTCAACAGAATCGCCCGAGTTGGCAGACGAGGCAAAGACGACCTGGCATTCATTGCATCGTCTTTGGGCAATGGGGAGGAGAAGAGGAGAGGAGGAGAGGAGGGGGGTGGATTTGTTGCTGGTTTTTGGATAGAACCAGACTGGAAGGAACGACCGAAAGCCCCCACGCCGCGTCCCATCCCATCCTGTCCCATCCTGTCCCATCCTGTCCCGTCCTGTCCCGTCCTGTCCCGTCCTGTCTGGTGTGCCTATGACGATGACGCTACATATTTGGTGGCGTGGGCTGCCCAGGCTCGTTTTGTTATACCAGACGTTAACTTACTTGGAACTCTGGCTCGCATCTTTGCAAAGGCCCCGGAGACGGAGATGGGAGCAGACTGGCTCGAGAATGGCCGCCGAGAAAGACGCTGCCCCGAATTAGACCATTCTGTACAAGACGGACGGATGCCGCGATCAATGCTGCATACACAGTACGTACATGCATGCACGCATGCATGTTGGCCATGAGATGGACGCGCATGCGGTCCAAGGGCCAAGGGCCAAGGGCCAAGATGCAAGTCGCAGGATCCAGGACCCGGGAGCCAGGACCCAGGACTCTGGACCCAGGACTCTGGACCCAGGACTCAAGATCCAAGACCCGAGTCTCAGGCAAGGCACTGACCGCCGCCGAGGAAGCCAGGAACTGAGACTCGACGAACTGGGCGGGCGGGAGTCGACGACAAAGAAGCCCGAACCAGCCGATGGGAAACTGAGCAGCGGACAGACGGGAAAAGGCCAAATGCCATGCTTCATGTGCGGTTTCTGTGCTGGACGAGCCATGGCCATTCGCCGGCCTATCGCGCTCGCTTCAGGACGCCACTTCCGCAGTGTTTTTCCCGTGTGCAACGAGTGTGCTACACGTGAGAACCGTGTTGCGGGATGCAGCGTCGATGGGAGAGTGTCTTGGTGAGAGAGCGTCCTGGTGAGAGACTCAAAGAGGGCGGAAGGCGTGAACAAATGCTCAGTAATCAGACGATGATCAGTTTCGAAAACAGGCAAGGCGACCTGCGTTGCAGGACAAAGGCAAAACATGGACCATTCAAGACAAGACGCGCTGCAGAGACGAGTAGACGGACTCGAGGCCCACGTTTCGCAGCGGCCGTCAATATCAGTGTGTTAATGGTCGTCCATTCCAAGGTGGTGAGGACAAGTCAATCAGAAAAGCTGGTCGTGTGCTCCCTGGTGGCCGGGACCTGACATCCTGGTCGCATCATTGTTTGCGCCCCAGCAAGATTGTCGACCTGCATCTGCTCGTGGCCCGCCTCTCCGTCCCTCGTGTAGGTACATACATGGGGAAAGTTGGCTGTCGACACGACACAATCCAACGTGGCCGAATGCTTGGTGCATATACATTTTGCATACATCATTACATGTGTACATACATAAGTATGTTGTATGCACAGGATGCGATCCCCGTGGCACTCGCGGCCGACGGCGTCTGTCGACCAAGCTGTCAAGATGGATAAATACCACGAGGTGCTTCATGTGGCTGCTTACTTCCTACCTGCTCATCTGCGTGAGTGAGTGAGTGAGTGAGTGAGTGAGTGAGTGAGTGAGTGAGTGAGTGAGTGAGTAGTGAGTAGTGAGTAGTGAGTGAGTGCGTGCGTGGAAGAAGCAGCACTGAGCACTAGTGGTTGCTGAGCTGATGGCAGTTGCATGTATTGTACATACATACTTGAGGTAGGTACCTATGTAAAGTATGTACCTGGTCCCAGCCGGTAGTTGGGAGGTGGGCCCCAGGCGCCTGCATCCATGTCCGTGTCCAGTCCGCATCTGACACCCCGCCGTCCCTTGCCCCTTGCCCCTTGCCCCTTGCCCCTTGCCATCGCCATCGCCATCGCCATCGCCATCAATCCTTGTCATGGCCCCATCCCTGCCAGCCCCTGCCAGTCCCTGCCATCCCACCGGGTCAAGCCTTCCGAGAAGGAGTGCATCCCCAGGATCACACATGCAAGCCAGAGCCTCTGGCACCCCACCCCGGCCCTGCCATCCAGGACCATGTACCCAGGTACCTAGACACGGTATTGCCGTACGCCTGTACTTGCTGGATGTACCCGTGTACTTGGCACGAACCCATGTCTTCCTTTTCCAATTGATTCAAGAGACGGCAAGCGCCACCGACCAGAAGACTCTATCGCGGCCGTCACACTCCCCCCCCTTTCCCGACGAGATCAAATGCACATCAAGTGCACATCCTCACAAGCAGTATTCTTGACCATCGCGGAGCTGATATGACACGTCTCCCGAGGCCTGTTTCCGCTCAACCCGACCTCGGCACGCCGTCGTCCGCCCGATCATGAGATCCCACGGCCCTGCTGGATCCAGAGTCCAGATTCGTCAATGGAACTGACACAATTTGGTCCAGTTACCAGACTCTTGGATCATGGCATTCTGTGGCATTCTGTGGCATTTCCCGCTCGAGCAGCCCGGCCCCTGTCCTGAGTCGTCGAGTCCTGAGTTCTGACTCCTGAGTCCTGACACGCCATGAATCTCTGCGTATGAACTTTGCACCGGGTGGAAGTTGACGCTGTTCTGCTCACACGCCCCCTTCTTCGACGTCTGCGATGTGATGCCGACTTGACTGCTTTTCCATCTTTCTTCAAGTCTGTCCCAAAAGCATAAATTCCCGTGCGTCTCCGCACCTCTGCCTGCCTTCTCGTCCTCATCGTCTCTCCAACAAAGGCTCCTGGTCCTCCTTTTACGAATCTCAGCTCCTCGATTCACCTTTGTTGCACTCGCTCGCTGCTGAGTCTTTTATAAAGCACTCGTCGTACGCGGGCCATCAGACGTGCACCTTGCACCATCTTCATTACTCGGAACACGCATTACGCCTTGACCATGGTTTTCTCAGCTTCACAAGCCACGCACATGCAACAACCCCTGGTTATGCTTGGCTCCCCCAGTCAGGCAATTCCACACCAGCCTCCGGCCTCATGGGCGCCCACTGAAGCAGGTGCTATCGCAATGAGTGGTCCCCGACTTCGCCCTGTAATGACCATTTGGACGCTCGTGAGTTGAATGGCTCATCGGTTCAGAAGAGACTGACACGCTCTAGATTCCGGGAACACGATGTCCAACGTGTGCTTTGGCTGGAAAGGAAGTCTGGGTGAGCCCTGGTCGATGCTGCGGCTACTGTGGCACCCCATGCGATCATCTCTGAGTAAGTATGGCAGTTGTCTAGGGAAATAGGCGCGTGCTCCAAGATACTGACAGCTGTAGGCTGTATTCACCCCTTTCGCTGGATGGATCCGTCCAACGGACTTGGACAGGGGAATCTGGCAAAATCCTACGACCTCCGGGTGACTTGATGCAGTTGTGATCGTGGACCCAAACCGCCATTGTCTTCTTCCAAACTTACTTTTCCCGCACCACGCGAACTGTAATCGTCTACAATATTTCGTCCAAGACTTCAGTCGACTTGAAACAGGACCTCATGAGTCGACCTAGTCGGGACGTTTCTTTCTCGTTGCTCTGTTTCGTTTGCCTATCCATCCATCCTGGTTTATGCAAGCATTGGGAGTGATGAGTTGACCTACGACTTCTGCCATGCCGCTCAGCGATCAGCAGAGTGCTAGGTCTGACGTCACGACCATGGCTCCCGCTTCACAGACGAAACAAAATCTGCCGGACGACAGAATACGCTGTTTACGCTGTGGACACGGCAGCCCACAAACATTGCGCGACTCGGAATACGTCAAGGTGCCAAGCAGCCAATTTCTGGGAATGAAGGCGAAATACAAATTGAGCCTTGAATACGTGAGACGGCCGCGCGCTCGTTCCCCAATACCGACGACGTTGACCCTGGAAGGGGCTAAAGACGACCGGAGCACCAAGGACATATAAGTGATGGGTTTTCTTTTCTTTTTATTTGCATTGAACTTTATTTCTGTTCGCTTACTTTAATTTATCCGATATCAGGATTTCGGCAGGGAGTTGGGTAAAGGGTGGCGTCGGGCTCTTGTAACTTGTTAAGAGGTGTAGAGTGACGACGAGGGTGCACCATGTTATATGCCTCAGGTATAAAAATGGGACGGATTCATACGACACTACAGGATAGGAAATGACTCCTCGCTAAGGAATAATACGAATACATTGGTGCATTAAGCTCCGACACTAAATCATGCATGCAATGCGCTGGACCATGTGTTGTTTGGAGAATCGGAGTTTTATCCTGATGAACTTTAAAAACGTGGTTTCTGCGCTCCGTGCTAGAGAATGTAGATAGGAGCTATTTATAGCTTTGTGGCAGGGAGCGGCACAAAATGGACGGTTTTGACTCGCCCGCCGCCGAGCATATTCCAACCGTGGAGGCTCTCTCTCTCTCTCTTTCTTTTTTTTTTTTTTTTTTTCTTGTTGTTGTTGTTGTTTAACATTGTCACGCAATCCTCTGTCGGCACATCCTTGGTACGTGCCGCCTCGGTTTCAAGGACGCATGTATGTGCGGAGAAGAGCGAGACAGGCAGGCGTCACCTCGACCGGGGAGAAAACGTGGTCTGGCAGGGGGGACGTGTGGCACGGGGGTGCCGGATAGTGATGGGCGTTTCGAGGCCAACGCGATGGCTGTCTGCCCGGGAAAGATATTTTGCATGCACATGTATGGAGTATGCATCCCGTGTACATATGTAAGATGTGTGTATGGAACGAGGCAAGTCAGCGACGTGTGATACGCCCCTCTCGTCGCACGCCGTGGCCACGATGCTCACGAGCGTCGGCTGGTATTTTTTGGGCAATTCCTTTGCCCCGGTGGCACACCCTTCCGTGAGCTTCGACACTCGTGGGAGAGAGAGGGGGGGGGGGGGGGGGGGGGGGTCGAGGGTCCTTTGTGTAGAGGGAAGCGGCTGTGTGGGCAGGCTTGTTTTTTTTTTTTTTTTTTTTTTTTTTTTTTTTTTTTTTTTTTTTTTTTTTTTTTTTTTTTTTTCTTTCGTTTTTCTTTCTTTTCTTTTTCTTTTTGGGTTAGGACAGGTGTTGGTTGTGTATTTTTCTTTTCGCAGCCATTCTGCCTTGACTGAGCTATGTGTGCGTGATGTGCATGGTTGTGAGCCCCGTGTGGAAGCATGGACACGGTATTTGTTCTTTGTACTTTGTTTCGCGTCGGAACAAGTCCATCATGCCTTCTTCGCGTTGGATCAAGTCTGTTGTACTTGATTCGCATCAGAAACAGTCCAGCATGCTTTCTTCACACTAGAACAGGTCTGTCTGTCCCCTTTTCCCGCGCCATCCACCCGCATCACACACCAGCCGAGGCATCAAGGGCGCCGTCCACCCCTTTCCTGGGGACGGCGGGCGGGCGGTGCATTTTCCCTTACTTCTTTCCTCCTCGCTGCGTCCTTGGGTTTTTTTTTTTTTTTTTTTTTTTTTTTTTTTTTTTTTTTTTTTTTTTTTTTTTTTTTTTTTTTTTTTTTTTTTTTTTTTTTTTTTTTTT
>SRPV01001003.1:0-11658 GCA_018360135.1 Claviceps sorghi | reverse complement strand
AGAGGGGGGGGGGGGGGGGGATTTGGGTCAGCTTGGTAACTTGTTTCGTCGGGCAACGCCGCATGTCCGGACACCTTACATTCATATCGCGACCAGATCAGGGGCTGTGGTAGGCAGACTAGACTCGAGGAGGCTCCAGCAGCATCGCGAAAAGGGGTCGCAGGCAAGACAAAGAGGCGACGCACGACGACGAAGAGCGACAGCAGCTCGGGGAGAGATGGCAAAGCAGCAGCAGGTGTTGAGAAGGGACGTGGGAGAAGGAGTGGCGGGGTCGGGATTCCCTTTGATGTCGGTGCAGGGAAGACGATGCGGATCGAAGTCAAAGACGCGGCTGGATGTCTGGACGTCGGGACGTCTGGCAGTATGGATGTTTGATGTTTGGATGTATGTATATGTACCCGCCTATGTACGCACGTCTGCATGTCTGGGGACCCCCACGTGTTCCCCTGTGCTGCCTCTGCTGCCAGGCATCATTGACTTTGGCAGGCCACAGAGCCGAAGCACCCGACCAGATTTACGGGTGCTTAGCAGCATTCTAGCGGGCACGGCCTGCTACAGAAAACCCCCAAGAGCGCGGGACCCCGCTGTGGCACGGACGACGGACGGTGGGCGGTGAGGCGGTGGGCGGTGGGTGCATGTCCGTGGGTCGTACGGAATTCCGAAACGTTTTACACCAAAATTATATGGCAAAATGTTCGGAACTACCTGGACTTACTGTGTACATATGTACATATGTACATACCTCGAAACAGCTCCTGTGGAGCCCCCAGCCGTGTTCCCAGTCGGGTTAGCGACGTCGGAGCTTGTCAACGGGTCTGGTCTGGTCTGGTCTGGTCTGGTCTGGTCCTGGTCTGGTCCTGCGGCCCGGCAGAAAAAAGTTCAAACCGTCATGGTCTGCCTGCAGCTGCAACCACCATCCTCTCATCTGCTCTGGATCCTGATGGGACTTGGCCCGTCCACACCAGAGAGCTCGCAGGCCTTGGGCTGACAGGACGAACCCATCGTCGACTCTCTCGGCACGTCGAGTTCGGAGCCATTGAATCCGCTGGTCCGTCGATCCGTCAGCCCGTCACGTCGTGGCATCGACCAAACGCCCGTCACCATGGCCCCGTTGCCTCCTCCCGATCTCAAGGTGCTGTGCAGAAAGCTGGCTTCCATACCCCAGCCCCGGCTTCCGCAGGCAGTCCCTTCGCTCTCAAAACACATAGCTCGCTGCAAGGCTGTGCTGTCCTCGCCGCAGGATCCAAGGCCCAAGGATGACGGGTCCCAAAGCGCCCACCTCGTTCATACGCTGCGAACCACGGTGACCTCGCTGCTGAATGGACGCAGTCGTGAGGCTAGGTTCGCCGCCATTGGCCTGATCAAGGCCGTCGTCGATGTGGGAGGCTGGGAAATGCTTCGCACATCCGAGCCGTGGGTCCGCGGTTTGTTGTCCATCATCCAGGTACGTATGTCAAGTCTTGGTCTTTTGTGGCAACGCAAAAAAAGGCAAAACGATGGACCCTCTGAATGGAAATTGACTTGGCCGTGTGCCATAGAAAGGAGATCCGTTTCCTTCAAAGGAACTCGCCGTCTTGACCTTGACGCGCGTATATGTCGCTGTTCAGCCATTCCAGACTCTTGCTCGCGAAATTGCAACCGCCACTCTTCCCACCTTCATCACCGCATGCCTACAACTCCTCAAGCCTCACGGTTCGACTAGGGGCCCTGCTCCCTTGAGCACGGTGGAGACGATATGTGACTCCTTCGCAACCCTGATTCCATTGTACCCTGCTACTTTCAGACCCAGCAGCTCAGCCATGCGGTCTGCTGTCAGCCGTTACTTGGCACCAACGCTCACGGATGGTTTCCTGGTTCCTCAGTCGTTGCAGCGAGCAGCTAGAAGTCTCGTCGTTTCTCTTCCTTGCGTGGCGGCCAAGTCCGGCGGAAGCGACGAGTGGACAAGACTGGTCGATGCCTTGCTTCGAGAGCTGCATGCTACCGCTGATCAGGTTTTACGTGCCG
Organism: Claviceps sorghi; assembly: GCA_018360135.1. Classification (NCBI taxonomy): domain Eukaryota; kingdom Fungi; phylum Ascomycota; class Sordariomycetes; order Hypocreales; family Clavicipitaceae; genus Claviceps; species Claviceps sorghi. Next base: position 9,654 of record SRPV01001003.1, on the reverse strand, counting down.
TCGATGAGTCTTGGGAAGGCACGTCCGGCTATACAAGACAAAGGGCTAGCCCCGACGGTGAAGCCGCCGGAGGAAGCGATTCAAATGATCAACTGCCGCCATGGACAGGCCTGACATCTGGTGTAGAGCGTCTGACGGGCATCTTCAACTATCTGGCCGACTGTCTGAGTTATCCAACAAAGGCACCCGTTGTTATTCCCGTCAGCGCCCTTGTGGACGCAGTCTCCAGGGTCTGTCTGATTGCGAGGCTAAACCCCAAGGCCCAAACTTGGGAGCAAGCATTGGAGACAAACGCCGCCATCAGCCGAGAGGAAAAGGAGGAACTTTGGAGCTGCATGCCCGACATACACCTGTCAGCTCTTGCATTAACGTCACAACTGCTGCACACGTTCGGCCAAGGCATGATTCCCCTGATCCCGGAAATATTGGACCACTTGGTCCGCGTCTTCAAGTCCGGCATTGCGAATCCCGAAATCCGAACGGCAGGTTACAAACTCCTCAGCAGCATAGTCACATTGGTCGGTCCGACAATGTCGAGAGCGGCCGTAGGCTCAATAGAGCCCTTGATGGCCGCTTGCTGTCGTGACCTGCAGGAAGACGCAGGCTTTCTCAAGCTTTCCACCAAGTCTTCCACGGACCCAACCACTGACCCCAAGAAGAAGAAGGGCAGCGGCAACGGCAGCGGCAGCGGCAACGGCGGCGGCGGCGGCGGCAGCCTCGCCAACGCAGACCTCTTTCTTCAGCCGCAAGCACATGCAGCCGAAACCTCCGTGTCCCTCGAGGGGCATCACAAAGCCGCAGCCAATCTGCTCTTGATAAGTCTGCTATCAAGTCTGCCACAGCATCACCTCAAACCTACTCTCCGCGGCCTACTCGACAAAACAGCCATCCTAGCAAGAAGCCGCAATGCCATGGTGGCCAGTGTTCTCAACCCTTACAAGGACCAGCGCGGCCGCGTGTATCCCAGCATTCTGCCCCATCTCTCACAGCAATACCCCCACGACCAGGGTCTCGAGATCCTCAGAAGCAACCTCCGCACCTCCAGCGTCCTGGGCAACGCTGACATGCTCGCAAGCGTGACAGCCGCCGAGAAAGACAGCGTAGACGACAATGCTGAAGATGCTGACGACCTTGACGAGGAAATGCGCGATGCCGAAGAACCCCCTCCGCTGGAGTCCGACAGCAGGCAACTCCTCCAGGAAGTCCTGTATCCCACCGCCCAAAACAGCAAGACGCAGAATGGAACCGAAGCAGCCAACCGGCCGCCCACGCAAACCAATCCCTTTGCAGCCAAGACACCCAACACGCACAGCTCACCCGATATGAGCCTCTCCACCACAGCCGAGTCGCCCACGAAGCGCAAGCACGAAGACGCTCACGTCGCGCCCTCGAAGCGCCAGGAGATGACTCCGCCAGCAGTGGCAGCTCTCCCCTTGGCGAAACCCCCCGCGGAAGAGGCGGATGATGACGACAGTGACGAGAGCATCCATCTAAACATGGAACTGGACGACGATGAGGACGGGAATGGGGATGAGGACGAGGACGTGTAAACAAATGGCCACCCAAGTCCGAGCACCGACGTCGGTGAAAATCGAATAGGATGCCACAAGGTAGTAGTAGTTTTGACGCAATGTCTACTCTCGCGGCCATTCAATTCACCGGACAGTTTTTATCCTCTTTTTCAATAGAAGAAAAGAGGAAGAAAAGAAAGACAGAAAGGAGAAGGGACGAAAATGGTTGTACACTAGATAGACTTCCTATATAGAGGCTGCTCAGGCTATCATATACCCCCTTGATGCAATAAAAAAATTGATTTTTTTAAAAAAAAAAAATACAGAAGAAAACAAAAAAGAAGTAGCCAAGCGCCTCTACAAAACTAACAGCATTGGTTTGAGGATACGTTTTTGCATCCAAAGAGACACCACACACACTCGCGTCTTCTGCGGCTCGTGTGCATTAAATCCAAGCACATCAAGACCAGACGGTGAGGGAATATAAAAGAAGTGGGAAATAGCGACAGAGAGAGGGAGACAGAAAGAGAGAGGGGGGGAGAAGGGAGAGAAGGAAATGGTGCTGGTACAGATCAATCCCTCAACCATGCTCGCCTTTTTTCTTCCTTCCTTGCCCTTCTCTTCTCCTTGAAGGCTTTGAGCTCGGATTTCGAGATCCTCTTGTTCGATCTCTCGGCCTTGAGGCTGCGGCCGTCGTCGGCGTTTGCGACAGCATCGACGTCGAAAAAGGCATGCATCTGTCTGGTGGACTTGGCCTCGTCGGTGTGGCGCGCGGGTCCCGCATCTGGTAGTTGGAAGTGGCCGGTGAAGCGATTGAAGCCTGCTGTGGCGACGTACGGCTCATCTTCGAGACTGGGTATCTCGGGCACGACGTACAGTTCGTCGGGCTGGGTGTACTTGTGCGCGTACCACGCGTTGGGGTCGTAGTCGCCGTGGATGGCCGGATTGTATCCCCCCACCATGTCGACGCTGGAAGAGGCGGCGGCCGACGCGGTGGACGCCGGGGCTGCGGCTGCCTGTGCGGGCGCGTTGGACAGCACGACGGCAGCATCTCCTGCTGATGGGGGCGGGGCGCGCGGGTTCTCCCACTGCGTCTTGCCCGTGAAGCGATTGTGGAAGAACCAGGCCTGCGTGCTGGGATCCCACTGGCAATCCCATCCGTCGTCCGCCTGCGGCACGGGCTCGTTTGGCAGCGGTGGTCCAGGAGACGCGCCCGGGATGGGTTCCGTGGGTAGCGGGGGCCCCGAGCCGAGGTCCTCCTCGTCTCTGCCGTCGACTTCGCCGTCCTCCCTGTCTGCTGAGTACGATGGCGGCGTCGAGGAGGCGCCGTCCCCGTCTGCGGAGCCCTGATCCTCCGGCGCGGCTGTCTCCTCGGCCGTGTCTTGCTTTCGAGGCGCCGCGACGGGCGGTTCCGTCGCGGGCTGAGGCGAAGCGGCCTCCGGCGCTTCGGGGCGAGACGCAATCCCGGTCATGGCTGGGATACTTGCAAGAAGGGCTCTGCTCTTTTCTTCCAAACTAGAGTGGCAAGGGATCTGTCATCTGCAATGGTGAGCATCCCGAATGTAGCGGCTGTACATCATGATGCGTTTTTATGGACCTGAGACTTAGCAAGATCGGTGAATCTGACGCTTTTGTGGTCGCAGAAAAAAGAGGAAGAGAGAGAGAGAGAGAGAGAGAGAGAGAGAGAGAGAGAGAGAGCAAGTAGAGTTTCCTTTCCAAGAGGCGCAGAAAAAAGAAAATGGAAGAAAGCAGAAGAGGTTGCGCACTAGTCGGCGACTCGAAGACAATGGCTCCCGCTTGTGCTTGGATGCGCTCCTATCCTTGGCGCCCTGGAACTGGTGCAGCGACGTCAGTGAAGAATGGAGTCGCTCGGCGGGCGCATGGTTTGATGGTGGTTGAGCTGGTCTGTCATGTTGCTGGGAAGGCGGACCGGAATATCTTGGATGCGAACTGTCATGGTGGCGCGTCGTCGGCAGAGCTGTGGAGCCGCCCTCGCCAACGAAGCGAAAGTCGGATTCGAACAGACCCAACATCACGGCCTTTTTTGGCAACCAGCATTGCTAGCGGGAGGCTCAAGAGGCTCGAGATACTGCTCGGCTCGAGCATCGTCGGTGTTCTCCATCGTCGCAACGCCGCGTCAGAGACTCGAGAACGAAAAGACCATTCATTCTATTGATAACGCATCGGCCAAGCTCTCGGCGCGGGCGGTGTCCTCTCTTTCCGCTTCTTTCATTCTCGACGTCCTCAAGTAATGACTGGGCACTTGTCGCCACGGACTCGACTTGCTCCGGCATTCGCTTTGGAGTTCATGGGCAATTGGTCGCGTCAGGCAACCAGTGACTGATGATCTACTATGCTTTCCTCGATGCCGTGTCGTCCCTGCAAACACGTACTATATGGCTCGTGCGCTGACAATAGCTGAAAGACTCCATAGCAAGAACATCGCCATACATTCCTTCGCTAGACCTTTTTTTCTTTTTTTTTTTTTTTCCCTCTCTTTTTTCTTGTTCCAGTTGGCTTGTTCGAGAGACTGTCGAAACTGTCGTTCGTTCTCTCCGCGTCTCCCGAGAGGTCTCCCGAGCGGACGACTCTCGTGATGATGCATCATCGCTCTGCATTCCTCACCACCGCCGTGTCCATGGCCACGACGGCCCTCGCAGCTGTGAAGCCTATTTCCGACTCGAAATGCACATGCTATCTTAGCAACGGCACCGAGCCGGCATTCTACAAAGAGCACCGATTCTTTGACTTCCGTGGCCTCACTGATTTCGCATCCAGCAGCGGCCCAGACGTGCTCTCCTCGGCCCAAGACACCTCCTCGGCCCCGCCCACCAGCTCCTTCTTTACATCGCCGCTCTGGACATCGACCTGGCAGACGCAGACATGGAACAACTCCAAGTCGCAGACGCTCAACGGTGATGCGACGGTTCTGATGATCAACTCGCCCAACAACGTTTTTATTCAAGCCAACAACAACGACTCGTCGTACCCGTCAAGCACACATCTCACCATGCGCACGCGCCGGCAGCACGCCTTCCAGTCCTCATCGGAATTCCAGAGCCTCTCCTCCGCCTACCACTACCTATCTCTCCGGATGCTCGCCCGCACCACAGGCAGCTCCGGCGCCGTCTCGGCAGTTTTTACCTATCGCGACGCCAAAGCCCTGGCGGACATTCAAGAAGCAGACATGGAGATCCTCACGCGCGGACCCAGGAACAGAGTGCAGTACACGAACCAGCCGTCGTACACTACCGACGGTCAAGACGACGGCATCAAGCTGCGCGCCACGAGGAACGCAACCCTGCCCCGCGGCAAAGAATGGTCAGACTGGGCCGTCTATAGGCTGGACTGGACGCCCAAGCAAAGCACGTGGTACGTCGACGGCCAACAAGTCGCCAGCATAGCCTTCCAGGTGCCGCGCGACCCAGCGGGCATCAACGTCAACCATTGGAGCGACGGGGGCTCTTGGAGCGGCAATATGAGCGTGGGAAGCGAGGCCAGTCTGCAGATTCAGTGGATCGAGATGCTGTATAATACGACGGAGAAGACGACGGGCAATGGAGATGGAGATGCCACCAGCGGCGACAGAGAGGATTGTCGCGTGGTGTGCAGCATTGATGAGGCTCCCGAGACGGGCGCAGCCGCCAAGCTATGGGGTGATGAGAAGAGCCAGGCCATGGTGCTCGCGGCGGGGGCTACGAGTGCAGTGCTGGTCTGTTTTGGAGCTTGCTTGGCCTTGGCCTTGACCATGTGAGGCATGATGATGACGCCGACGGTGCTTGAGGGGCTAATTTGTATGCGTGTGCGACGCTACATGACAACAAGATGTCGATGATGATGACGATGATGATGACGATGATGATGACGATGATGATGACGATGATGATGACGATGACGCGGAGTCGACGTCCCAGCCATGCCCACTTGATTCCCCTTGTTTGGACGCGCCGGCCGCATTCAACAGGGGAACGTGAGCCCCGTGTGCCGGATCTCGTTGAGCTCGCCATGAAAAGAAGCCAATAACGGGCATCTACGCACCCACACTCTCACGCACCCACGCACACGGCCAGGCACCCGCGCGGCCGGGCCACTTTCCGTTTTGCCAAAGACCCAGCCCCGTCGGAGCTGGGCCCTTCCGCCCAACCTAACCCCAAGATGCCGCCTCCCGCGCAGCACGTCGCGTCCACGTCTGTCCACACAAGCAGCGGAAGCAGGGGACCCCTCAAAGCAAGGCCGTCCCGCGGATCAAGAACATCTGGATGCTGCGCACCATCGTGGCCAATAAAGCCCCTCGGCGTGACGTACCGTGCCCGTAGTGTGTTCCAAACACAGTAATTTATGTCCAAGGCACGAGACACGATCCGCGTCGAGATGCATGACGCACGAGCAAACCCGTCACCACCGTCCCTCATGCACCAGACTGGACGGTCCTGTCCTGCCCATGGCCTAGACGAAGGCGTGGTCTCGCGTGGATGAATCTGGCCCTGTCGCGGGAAGACATGCTCCCGCCACGTTATCCTAGCGTAAGTACATACGCTTTACCTTCACCCGAGAACCCCCTAGCCTCGCCGACGGACCAGGCCCACACGCGGCCTCGTGATGCGAAGAATTTGGTCCACGCCGGGCCCCTTCTCCACAGACGCCACGAAATGCAGGCCATGAAATGAGAGAAATGCTGCCGTCCCGGCGGATGCTTTGCTCGAATCCTGGCAGCCGCTTGGCATGCCCCAAGTCTAATGTACAAAAAGGTACGAAAAAGAAGAAGAAGAAGGACGTGGCTCGTAGTCCTGGTCGGGTTCATCAGTCGAATCCATAGATACATCCGGGCCAGCCAGAACACCAATGTAGACATCACGCCAGCGCTGGCGGCACAGCACAGCACAACCCTGACCAAGAAATAATAACTTTTATAAAGGGAAAAATCACAAGATACTGTAATAGAATCGGCACGGCACGGCGACAGGAATAACCGGTCATAAACATAACGTTCGCTCAGAGGATGGTGGCATGGACTGCGTGGGTTTCTTTTTTCTTTTCCTTTTCCTTTTTCTTTTCGTTTCTGGGTTTTGTTTTTTTTCTCTCTTTCTCCCTCTTTCCTTTTTCTTCAAGCATCTCAGCTTCGTGCAAGACGTGCGCAATTTCTGAGCAGGCCAGCTTCGTGTTGGAGACGTGGACAACAGAGCCCCGTGCTCCGCCCGAGCGGGAATGAACTTGTAGTAGACGAGATCACTTGGCATGACCTTCAACGCTCCGATTCGGTGTTTTCAACCGAAATGTCGTTGCCAAAGTAGCATCCGAAATCGTCGTCGTAGTTATTTTCTCGTGCTGGCGTGTTTTCCTCATTTTGGCAGCATTCATGCCTTCTTGATACGTTTGCGCCGTAGGGAGATGGGCTTCTCCGATTGGTCATTGGTCGTCGTCACCGCATGCTGCCTTGATCGAAAAGGAATTGCTGACAAGGAAATGCCATGCTAGCGCTCAAACCAAAGGGATCCCAGTCCTGGTGGTCCAGAAGTGCCGGCATCGGCGGGAAAGGCTGTCCCGAAACCGACACCTGCTGGCCGCCATGTTCCTGGTGCGGCGGGCCTGTGGACGTCGGGGAAAGCAGCATAGGGTGGGTTGTGTCGCTACAAAACCCGACGGGAAACCCACCAGACACGCCGGGCGTCTCGAGCTCAGAATCATCGACCATGTCGTTGTGATGATCGTACTCGTGGTCTACCACGGATCAACATCGTTAGCGCCTGAAAAGGGCATTCTTCCACTCACGTGCCTTAAAGAACCACTCACCCAGCGGGTCGGCCTGATTTTGGAAGGAAGGCGTCGGGTAGAAGGAGGCCTCAGCGCCCGCCACAGAACCGCGGGGTGTAGCAGCCTGCAGCACCGAGCTCCTGGGGACCTGGGCGGCGCCCGCGAGAGCCACAGGCTGGCGGCCGAGGCCAGACACAGAGGCTCGCATCGTGATGCCGTCTGAGGGAGAGGGAGAAAAGGCTGAGCGCGTCTTGGCGGGTGAGTCGGAGTGAGAGGACGGGGTAGGGCGGTTCTTGGGCGAAGTGGCTGACTTGTGAGCGTGGAAGTCGCCGCCAACCGAGTCGAGCCTAGGCGCGATGCCTGAACTGGCCTTGCGGTGGTGGTTGTGGTGGTGGTGGTGCTGCCGATTCATGATGGGTCTCTGGATGGTCGGCGGCTGGACAATATTCTGCGGAACATGGGCGGGGCCCAGACTGGGACTGTCGCCTTTTGCCCGCAATTCGGCCTGAACATCAATGCCTGTTGAGAAGAAGGAAACCAATCATGTTAGCCTCCCGCTGATGCAAATCGAAATCCAAAACCACATCCACAACCACATCCACATCCACATCCACATCCAAATCACCCCGATCAGGGCCGCATGTCGTTGCTGGTAGAGTAATGAATGACCTTTTTCAAGAAGAATTCGCTCCAGCAGCGAGTTCTTGTACCGCAGCATCAGACACTCGTCGGCAGCGCTTCGATGGGCTGACTGGAGACTGTGCAAGTTGGTCTCGTGAACGCGAATCGTCTCCTCGAGCTGTTTGATGTACTCGGTGCGCCGCTCGCGGAATGCAGCTTGGGCCTGACGGTTGCGCTGCTTGCGCTCCTCCGACGTTGCGTATATCTGACGTCAGCCTGTCAGCAAGGGCAAAGCACGCATCAGTGTGCGCCATGTCTTTTGGATGCCGGAAGCGTGACGGAGGAGCATGGGAGAAGAATCAGGCTTGATGGCGAACTCAAAGAACGAGACGATGACGCATGATGGGATGCGGGGAGGGCAGGGAGGGCAGGGAGGGCAGGGAGAGTTGTTGGTGGACAAGAGGAGCCATCTGCCCATTGTGTCCAGTCCACGAGTGCCAACTGCACAGGATGCAGACGTAATTCAAGGGACGACATGAGAAGAAGGACGTGGTGATGGCGCATCATGTGGTGGTCTCGGTCAAATGGCTGCGCGTAGGAGAGGAGTGAGGAGGAGGGGGGAGGGGAGAGGGGGAGAGGGGGAGGGAGGGAGGGAGCTGGGGCTGTCAGACAGCAGCTGCGACAGCCGCCGTGACAGCCGCCGTGACAGCAGTCGGGTGTCTGGTGAGACTAAGACTCACCGGCTTGCGTCCGCCCTTTCTCTTGGGCTGCTGGTCCTGAAGGGGGTTGATGCTGTTGCTGATGCTGTTGCCGCTGTGGCCATGGTAGCCGCTGTCTTTGCAGCCGGCCGAGGCGGAGGCGGGCGCGGATGCGGGTGCATTGTCGTCTCTCTCGAGGGGAGAGTCGAGAGAGTCATCCGACTCGTCGCGATGCGGGGGTTGGGGCTTGCTGTCGATGGACATGTCGTCGGCCATCCCAAGAGGTCACGGCGCAGGGCCGCAAGCTGTCAGCCGCCGTGCGGCAAGCGCCCCAGGGACCGGGGAAACAAAACGACAAGCGTCGAGCGTCGAGCGTCGAGCGTCGAGCGTCAGACAGAGGGCCGGAGGCGCGGTGCAGGGTGCAGCGGCGATAGGATGAAGTCGGGAAGCTCCAATGTTCTGCGCGCTGGTGATAACGATTGAGAATTTGCTTGGTAGATGAGAGGGCTGCAGTGCCGGCGGCGGTGCAGTGGCGGGCAGGGCGGGCAGGGCGGGCAGGGCAGGCCGGCCTGGTTGGCCAGTGGTGGTTGCCAGGCACTGTCCCGTCGCTGTCGACGGCGGTCCGGCGGCTGTCTGGCAGCACTCAGCTCGAGCCGAGGGGGGGCCCGGCGGCGGGCGGCGGGCGGCGGGCGGCAAGCAATCAATGTCGTGGCGGGACAGCGGACAGCAGTGCTGCATCTGCATCAATCGGACCAGCAGACGGCAGACGGATCCCAGTCGTGCTCGTGCTCGTGCTCGTGCTCGTGCTCGTGCTCGTGCTCGTGCTCGTGCTCGTGCTTCGGCCGTAAATCGCAATCAGGTTGGCCAGACCAGATGGACCGCACAGACACCTCCCGCGCAGCGTCTGCGGCGCGTTTATGTAGTCTCCATGGTCTGGTCTCGTGCCCGTTCAATCGTCTGGAGCGGCTGGAGCTGGAGGGGCTTTGCCGGCGTCCTGCCCCGGCCTGCCCTGGCCTGGTCCCTGCCTCGGTCTCTGGTTTGTGCGGCCGCTAGCAAAAAAAAAAACAAAAAAA
>SRPV01001002.1:0-11665 GCA_018360135.1 Claviceps sorghi | reverse complement strand
AAAAAAAAAAAAAAAAAAAAAAAAAAAAAAAAAAAAAAAAAAAAAAAAAAAAAAAAAAAAAAAAAAAAAAAAGAAAAAAGAAAAAAGAAAAAAGAAAAAAGAAAAAAGAAAAAAGAAAAAAGAAAAAAGAAAAAAGAAAAAAGACGTCGTTCTGGTTTCTTGACCAAGTCTTGGTGCGACTACGTACCGGATCCCTCCACTTGGACGCCAACTCGTAGCAGGCCGCCACCATGCTGGTATCAAAGTCGGGCTTGGGCGGTAGGCCAGGTGTGTACAGACGGCCCTCCCAGTCAATCGTGGCAATCTTCTGCTTGATGGACTCGTCGCCTAGGCCATTAAAGTAGTCGAGGAACGTGTCTCTAAACTCAAAGGAGTCGAGCGACTTGCCGGACCACTTGGCAAAATAATGAGGGATGAACTTGTCGAAAGCATCGCGGCCCACCAATCTGTCCAGGTAGTACAGGAAGTGAAAGCCTTTTTCGTAGGCAACGATGCTGTACACGTCTTCGGGGTCGACGTTTTTGTGGCTGACGATGAGTTTGGTGTATTCGTGGTCCTTGCCAAACAGCTCAACGGCGTCCTCTGCAAGCAGGTTAGCCTTACTGTATACATGTATAGATGTTTCTGGGTATTGGTCAAGCTCACCAAGGCCTTTCCAGCCAATAATGGAGGAAAAGTCAAACTCGGCCTCACCGTGGATGGCGGACTGGATTCTTCGCTCCAGATACACAGTCCAGCCCTCGTTCAACCAGCTGCGAGAAAAAAGGCCCTTCTGCTTTAGTCCACGATCCTCATGCCAACGCCGCGCTCGGAGGAGACGAGATGCACCACTTACAAATGTTCCCAGCTTGCGTTGGACACTAAATTGCCACTCCAGCTGTGACTCAACTCATGGGCAATGACGTCTACGTTTTGGCGATCACCGCTGATAATGGTGGGCGTCGCAAACGTGTAGATGGGATTCTCCATGCCTGTGGGTTTTTTTTGGGTTTTGTTTTTTTCCCTTCCCTGGTTATTGCAAGTTTCCCACACAACCCCTCCATACTCTCTTTCAAGACAAGTGAACCTGCCACGCACAGCTTCTCAAACACAACTGCAGGACGGATGAACGGCACTGACCTCCATAGGGGAAACTGGGAGGGAGAACCAGCACATTGTACTGACCCCACTTGTACGGAAAGATGAGCCGTTCAGCGACATCCATAAACTTGTCCATGTCCCGCTCGAGCTCCCACTTGCAGTCGTCTAGCTCGTTGGGACCGGTGACGACGACGGACCTGGCGCCAATCTTGGCAGCAACAATGTCACCGGAAGCCACGGCAAACAGGTACGTCGGGATGGGGACCTTTTGCTCAAACGCGTACGTCTTCTCGACACCCACGGAAGGCGTGTGATCTCCGACGGGGACGCCGCTGGCAACCACGGGCAAAGACGAAGTCAGTCTGAACGAAAAAGTGGACTTGACATCGGGGGTGTCCTGACAGGGGAAGATGGCGCGGGCGTTGATGGCCTGACACTGCGAGAACATGTACGGGTGCTTCTTGTTGGAGGTTTGGGCTGGAGTCAGCCATTGCAGAGCCGTGCACTTGGCGGTCGTTTCCAGATCAATGGCGACGTTGACCAGGTGGCCCTTGGCAGCACCGCCGGGGATCGGGACGTGGAGAGGAGCGCCGAAGGGGTTGGTGTGAGGCTTCAGCTCCCACTTGGACTCGGCCGAGTCGACATGGACGGCCTTGACATTGATGAAGCGGGTGTCGAGAATGACCTCGTTGCTGTCCTTGTCGGTCTGGCTTTCCAGCTGCAAGGTGGCGGTGCCCCGGAGGAGCTTCTGGTCGAAGTCCAGCTTGAAGTCGACGGCGGTGTGCTTGGTGCGCCATGCCGAGTAGTTGGACAAGGTGGTGGGATCGCGGTTTGCCATGGCGTGACGGTGGACGTTGGCGTCGGCGCTGCGGGTGGTGAGGCCACGACGTAGACCCGAGGCGGCGGGAGGTGGGATTCGGGGATAAGAAGCGACGACGCTGGCTCTCTTGAAGCTGGCGAGCCACGACATGAATCCTGCAGGCGGCGCTCTGGGTGCGTTGCGTTGGACGTTGGCCGTCGGGCGAGTGAAGTTGGCTGGTGGTTCTGAACCTTGATGGGAGCTTGAGAGGCCGTGACTGGGCCAGGCCACAGGCCCACAGGTGGAGCGGGTGGATACCCCGAGAGTTGGTCGACTTGGGCAGGAGGTGGATACCCCCGCAGTAGTACCTACCTCATATGAATGCCGCACCCATGGCAGCTCGCGCCACATTCTTCAGCGAGGCTGGCGTGCAGGTAGCATCAATGTTGCCGAGGGCACATGGATGATGTCTGGTGGTTCCCGACGAGCTATAACTGGCCAGCTCGCCTCGGCCTCGTGTGACCCGACGAGACTGGACCGACCACACATGCACGCATCCGGGCACATGGTCTGGTCTGGCAGCACAGACACTCGGTGAGGCAGTCATGCGCGTGCGATGGCTGCGCGCCGCCCGCCTGCTCTGCGTGGCCGGCCTGGCCGCCCTCTACTTCCTCTTCGTCTCGCCGCGCCCGCCGCCCCGGCCACCCTCGGAGATGGACGCGCTGCAGCGCTTCATGAACAGCCCCGGCCCCGACACCGGCCCCGACGCCGACCCCGATGCCGACCCCCGAGCCCCCGCGTCGTCCGCGGCCGCCAACAAGAGCAGCTTCGACTGGGCCGGCCTTTCCATGAAGTACCTGCCGCCCGCCGACCCGTCTCCGCTGCCGCCGCCGCCGCCGCCGACGACAAAGCGGCGGCTCCTGCCGGTGCAGCATGCCTTCCCGACCGAGTCGCCGGACCACGCGGCGCGGCGCCGGGAGCGCCGGGAGCAGGTCCGCCGCGTCTTCGTCGACGACTGGCAGAACTACCGCCGGTACGCCTGGGCGCGGGATGCGCTCAACCCGCTCTCGGCCACCGGCAAGGATCAGTTCTCGGGCTGGGCGGCCACGCTGGTCGACTCGCTTGACACGCTCTGGCTCATGGGCCTGAGGGACGAGTTCCGCGAGGCCGTCGCGGCCGTCGGCGGCATCGACTTCGGCACGGCCACGCACCGCAGCGTCAACCTGTTCGAGACCAACATCCGCTACCTCGGCGGCCTGCTCGCCGCCTACGACCTGAGCAACGCCGACGTCTTGCTGGCCAAGGCCGTCGAGCTCGGGGACCTCATCTACGCCGGCTTCAACACGCCGAACCGGATGCCCGTCGGACTCATCCACCTCAGCGAGGCCAAGCGAGGAACCGGCCTCGCCGTCGAGTGGTCCGTCGTGTCGGCCGAGCCCGGCACCCTCTCGTTGGAGCTGACGCGCCTCTCGCAAGTCACGGGCGACGCCAAGTACTACGACGCCGCCGCGCGCGTCATGCGCCTGTTCCGCGACCACCAGCAGAAGACGAAGCTCCCCGGTCTGTGGCCCGTCGTGGTCTCCATGCGCAACCTCGACGTCTCGAGCGGCAGCCGCTTCAGCCTCGGCGGCGGCGCCGACTCCCTGTACGAGTACATGCCCAAGATGCACGCCCTGCTCGGTGGCCAGGAGCCCATGTACGAGAACATGACCAGACGCTTCATCGAAGCAGCCGCCGCGCACCTCTTCTTCCGCCCCATGGTGCCGACCGGCGACGACATCCTCATCGCCGGCGACGTGCATGTCGCTGCTACCGGTGGCGAACCGCGACTGGATCCCGAGAGCGGCCATCTCGCATGCTTCATAGGCGGCACCGTGGCTCTGAGCGGCCGGCTCCTGGGCCTGCCCGAGCATGTCCAGACGGGCGCCAAGCTGGCCCAAGGTTGTGCGTATGCCTACGCGGCCTTTCCCAGCGGAATGATGCCGGAGACGTATAACATGGTGCCATGTGAGCCGCGGCTCGCCTCGGAATGCGCCTGGAACGAGACCAGGTGGGTGGAGGAACGGGCGAAGCGCAAGGAATGGAAGCCCCATCTGCCCAAGGGTTTCACGACGGCAAAGGACCCGCGCTACATACTCCGTCCCGAGGCCATCGAGAGCATCTTTTACCTGTACCGCATCACCGGCGAGCAGCAGTACCAGGAAACAGCGTGGACCATGTTCCAAGCCGTGGAAAAGGCCACACGCGCCAAATTCGGACATGCGGCCGTTCGTGACGTGACGAGGGCCTTTGAGGAGAGCACCAAGGAGGACAACCAAGAAGACTACATGGAGGTACGTGACTCGTCTTTTTCCCACGCTGCTACGCTGCTCGGGCATCCCGGCGTCCGAATGCATGACTGCATATGACTGCATGGCTTGGAGAAAACCCATCCTCCGCTCGGCTGACAAACCCGTGTACAGAGCTTCTGGTTCGCAGAAACACTCAAGTATTACTACCTGATGTTCTCGCCCCCCGACCTGGTTGACCTAGATGAGTTTGTGCTGAATACGGAGGCGCATCCGTTCCGGCTGCCGAGGTAGCGATCTTTTCTCGGGCCCGAAATAGACTCGCAAAACGTAGGTGAATGTACATTGGGTAGCCTGGGTAGCTTGTCTGGGTTGGCTGTGCCTCCTCCACCCCCCAGCGTAAAGTAGCTAGGCGCAGCATAACACTCGATTTATTCCACCATTCTTGCTATCAAAGCCCCCCGTGACTCGAGCTGGCATCTTTGACTTGATTATAGACATGGAGGCGTTTCGTTCCCCGGCCTTGGGCAAGGAACGAGTGTGGCGCCGCGCTATGATCTACAAAACTCACGGCGCAGTATCCAATGCCCAGATGCCCAGACTGGTCAGAGATGCATTCTAGTCCTTGGCTGCCACTGCCCGCACCACAGCCTCGAGGGCTTGACGATCCGCGCCACAGATCTTCAAGACCTTCCCATCATCAGTAAAACTAATGTGTTGACGGCCTTGCAGGCCCTCGACGGCCACGCCCCGGTTTGCACCATTTTCCAAGACCATAAAGGTTGGCATGGAAGACACGCCGTACCGCTTCGAAACCTCCTTGACATGGTCAACATTAACTTTGGCAAAAGCGACATGTCCGCCTCTTGAGTGCGTATCGGCCAGCTTGGAGAATATCGGAGCAATGGCACGGCATGGCGCACACCAGTCGGCGTAAAAGTCTACCACGACATAAGTGCAGGACGACAACAAGCCGTCCAGCTCAGCCGCCGTCTTGATCTTGTACACGTGTTCCGACCGCTCGGGTATAGGTGGTCCGAAGGCCGCATATAGTGACTTTTCGAACGCATCGTTAGTTTGGAAAGAATAAGACAAAAGAGCCGAGCTCTCATACTGGTCGGGACGGGGAATGCGGGACGCCGGATCGTGTTTGATTGCGCAGCATAGCGTGGCGCAATCGTCAACATGCGCGCTGGGTTCGCGCGCAAGGTGAACACGACACGCAGGAGGTTGGGGGGGGAAGGGGGATCGAAATTGACAAGAGGGCTTAGCGATACTCACTGGTCCAATGATAAAGGCAGCCAGGGCAAACAGAGTCCCCAGAATGCCCAAAAGGATGATGTAGACAGTATGCATTGTGATGCTAAATTGCGCAAATGTGGTGTTGGCTCACTGAGGGCGTGAGGCACAAGCGCCTGCGAATGTTGCAGACGTTTGTAGGACCTTATATAACAATACTGGAAGAGAGACTAGCCATTTTTGTCAGCTAATTTACTTGGAAAGATGTAGAAATTTACCCTAATGGCATATCTTTTAACTACTTGCAGAGATCCACAGGATCCGCGCTAGCGGGGGCCGCGTACATAAATGCCTACTTAGGCTTAAATGCCAAGAATAAAGTCAATTTTGCCGTTTTTTGGCTGCAAAAATGCCATTAATCAGTGTATCCGGCCACTTGGGTACTTTATGCAGCATGACGTGGAATATGTACCTACATGTACATACCTACAGGTGGGTTTCTTTGGTGGGATGCCTGAGATACGAGGCTACATACTGGCGCACCGCGGAGCAAGGGTTCCGGATCGCGGCACCAACATGGAACAACGGAGATGGCATGTCTGGACAGTCACGTGCCGTTGCCTGCCACGTTCCAGCCTCCAAACCTCCAAACAGCGACTCTCTGCTTCTTATGTAATAGACTTCGCCGTCCAAGCGATTGCGTGTGCTTGATCTGGGCACTTGGCTGAGAGGCTATGTCTTGACCGCCAAGACCGATCCTCTGTCGCCTTTCCCAGACCGCCCCTCTCCAGACCCGGCAAACAGCTCGTGCTCGGGTCCGATCTGGTACCAATGTCTGATGAAGAGTCGACAAAACATGCCTTGACGCTGGTCATCACAACATCACCCACCCTGTCCGCGCCATCCACCGAGCTACTCTCCAGGCTACTCGGTTCCATCAGAGCCCACTGTGCTCTGCTGCTGCAGTGCAACGTGATTGTAGTGTTCGATGCCTGCGAACAAATCACGACCCAGCCTCGCCTGAAAAAGGGCCAGGTCACGCAAAAGTGCGCGGAAGACTACCTGGTCTACAAGCAGAACGTGAAGAGACTCTTCCTGCAAGAGTATCTGCAGAGCGCATTGGACGACATCGAGCTACTGCGGGGTACGGGCGAGGCGGAATACGGCTCCCCTTGCAGCAACGCCATCAAACCAGTGGCTTTCACGACTTCATCCACCGAGTGCCGTCGCGTCACCTTCATAGATGCCGTGGACCAACGCCTGGGGTTCGGCCTTGCCGTTCGCACGGCGCTGCGGATGGTGCAGACGCCTTATACCTGGGTTCATCAACACGACTGGGCGCTGATATACGACATCCCCATTGCGTCTCTGCTCGCCGTTATGCGAGGCTCAGAGCTGGACTCCTCGAAGCCCGCCGTCAAATACATCTGCCTGCCTTCGGGCCGCCGGGCATCCTACGCCAGCACCGACCAGGTCATGCGCTTCCCGCAGCTGCGCAAGCTCGCCATCGCTCTGACGGGGGACTTTTCGGTGACGGCGGCCGGCAGGTCCACCGTGGTTCCCTTGACTCCCATGTTCTTCTGGCACGACAAACCGCACATCGTCTCGACCTCGCATTACCTCAAACGCGTCTTCCCGACCCGACTCGCCATGATGCGTGGCGCCTTCATAGAGGACACGATCGGACAGAAGGCAAGGGACCAGATGAAAGCAGGAGAGTGGGCCAAGTGGGCAACCTGGCAGTTCAACCCTGACCAAGGCAGACAGCCATGCCTCAAACATTTGCATGGGCGGACGTGGAGGGGTCGTGATGAAGAGGCAAGAGTCAGAGAGGCACATCGTGAGCGGAACGCCGCTGTCATGCGTCGGGTGGTGCATGCACTCAACTGAGCGACCGCTGTCAGTAGCGACCTACCAGCTCCTCGGCAACAGCCAGGATGTCGCCATACGCATGGACATGTTCTGCGTTGGACGCCCCTCGGACTATAGTCAGGCCTGCCACGCTGTTGAGCTGCCTGACTGGACACGCGACGGGTGACGGTGTCCAAGAACTGTGGAGCAAGCTGCCCGGAAGGTCAAGTGGAAAAAGGTCAAAAAAAAAAAAAAAAAAAAAAAAAAAAAAAAAAAACGTCGTATTTGCTTGTTTAAAATCGAGGGTGCTGCACGATACTATTAGCGTTAGACTCCGATCGCGGTTTGCGTTGTAGCTTAAAATGTTCGCTGGATTCAGCTAGTCAATCCCATTTTGCTTGGGATAGTGGCATGTGTTTTTGAATGTTGAGCCGCGGGGAAAGGCCTAAAGCGATATATAGCCCTTTTGCTGTGTTCACTGGCACATACGACCATAGGTGGCAGAAAACTCGGGATCCCGTCCGCTCTCCCATAGATAAGCTGCCAACCGGCAGATTAGTAGTTGGGTCGGTGACGACCAGCGAACACCGGCTGTTGTATGTTTTTTTGCGCCGTGCTCAACTTTTTGCTAGTTTGCTGGACAGACTTTGCTAATCGCGTCTGTTGAATTGTGTGCCTCACTGTCCGGATCAGAGGTCATCGTATGGACATGAGAAAAGAAAGCAGCAGGAGAAACGTGCGGAAGGGATTTCGGATTGCTTATTTATGATGGCGACTTTCCGCTCCATTTTATATATGGTGGCATAAAGAATCGTGCGATGCGAGACGCAACAGACCATGACCTTAGCACTCAGAGTTAACCTAGGAAACTATTCAGGAGTCTATGTATCTTGAATTGCTTATGATGCATCTTGCCGTGTTATGAAGATACCCCCATACAGACTGCCGCACTGAGTATGGCTACCCTGTACCTACCTCAAGTTTGGGCACGTAACGTTTGTCTACCAGTGCACACTCATGCCTGTTTGTTTGTCAAATTAAAGAGCCAATTAACGTGAGCGACGTCTCTCGAAACACGTCGAAAACGTGGTAGAACTGCCGCGGGTGAAAGAACACTGCTGTGCAGCACATTTCCCAGTCATTCAATTTGAAATCGCGTCAGGATTGCGTCGGGAAACTGTCGGAAAAAATTCCCAGTCGGGGCAAATTCGGCCAAATAGGACAGACTTCCGAGCTGCCTCCCGCAGTTCCAACCGAGTCTGTAGATCACACCACATTTTTCAATCGACGTCAACTGACCTGATATGCGGACCTGACCTCACCTGATAATGCTGTGGGTCTAATGCGCGATTTCTATTGGCTTAAATAGGGCACTAAGTGGGTCCTAGCTAGGGTCTAAGCAGGGATTATACTAAGTGCTTAGTAAGCATTAAAAAATATAAGTTAGGGCTAGGGTTAGGGTTAGTAATAGTCTTTAATAATTACTTACTAAGCTTTTTATATAGAAAACACTATTTAGGGTTAGGGTTAGTTAGGGTTAGGGGTTAAGGTTAGGGTTTGGGTTAGCTTAGGGTTAGGGTTAGTCCTATAGAATTAGAACCCTTAATATTAGCTAAGTGTCAGACCCACTTTTTCTAGCCAATAGAATTTATGCTAGACCCACAGCATTATCAGGTGAGGTCAGGTCCGCATATCAGGTCAGTTGAGGTCGATTGAAAAATGTGGTGTGAGCTGTAGACTCGTTCCAACCCTCTCAAGAAGATCAAGGCCGCAGCAAACACGCCAATGAATTTTGTCATTGGCGGCAAAGCAAGAATCCCGGGCCGAAGCGATTCACAAAATAGCCCCCCAACGGCACATCGATTCATCAATGCTTATGAGCAGAGACAAATGAGCAGCGTCACGTCGCGACAAAAAAAAAAAAAAAAAAAATCCCAAACGGGTCGCGTTATTTTCGTAGGCCGACAGGATCTGCCTGCTCCGCCGATCTGGCCGGTTCTCCGATAACCCTTCTCGTCCGCCCCAATTTTTGCCTATTATGGCACGATAGAGCAGCTCTGCCTCCGTGTTCGTTCACCATATTTGCCACGTGAAACTCCATGGCACATCTCGAGTGATGCACGATCGATTCGCCTAATCTCGGCAGGCAAGAGGCCTGCGGACATGTTGCGAGTGCCAGTGGTGCTGTTTCGCGGCAAGTCTAAGACTGCCCGAGAATTAGCGTTTGGATACAAGGCTTGACGTCGAAAGACGGAGGAAAATCCCTTGACATTTCCTGAGCAGTGAGCCCAAACCTTACAGGGCCAAGAGACGCGGCAGCACCTCACTCATCGAAACCTTGCTCATCCATCCATTGCCCTCCTGACCATGTGTGCTGAAGTCCGAAGGGAGATGGTTGATTCAGATGGTGTGCCACGAAGCAGATGCGATGCGTTGCATGAACCTGGTTCTCACGCTCTGACGATCTGTGTGTCCATGTGTGTGGTGCCTGGCTGTCATTGAATCGAGTACAACAAGTCACCCAGTGCGGTGGGAAATGGGCCGCGCTCCTTGTTTAACGCGGTGCCACTCCTCTCGCTGCCTAGCCGGGGACCGCGTTTCGACCCAACGCGAGAATCCCGTGTACCGGAGCCTCAAGGGCCATGCCTCACTCGAATAGAAGACGCAGCGGCAGCTCGGCGGATCTGAACTGAACACGCGCAATGTCGTGAACTGGTCCGTTTCGGTCGCGGGTAGTCGGCCCCACCTGGCGGCCCAGCTTAAAGCAAGGACTTGAATGTGTCTGCCGATTAATTTATTAATGATTGCTGCCACGACCCTGAAAGGTCGGGTGAGCTGTAGACTCAGACTCCCCCACGAGCTTGTGTTGTATGTACTGTCCAGGCTCACAGCCACAAGCCGCGCTAGGGTTCCCTCTCAGACACTGGTGGCGTGCGCTTGGATAAATCCAGTTCGCCTTGTCGATGCACGGGACTGGCCCTTTCCGTAATGTCCTGGCGTCGAGTGGTGGTGTCGCTGCTCTTGGTAAAAGAAGCTGGAGCAAGGGAAGAGAAAAGCGAGGAACCATGCGTAATGATTAGACCACAGCCCGGCCGAGCAATCCTTTCGTGATAAAGGACTACATGATCCGTTGCTATGCATATACAGTTGCTCTCTGGCAAAGGCAGGAAGGAGGAGGTTGGCTATAGGTACTAGCTAGCATTCGTCATGCATGGTCAAAAGACGAAATCTATCTCTCGAGTCTTCAGGTAACAGTGTCGGCAATCTGTTGCCGAAGCAATGCCGGCTTGGATTCTGGCGGTGCGACTGTCTGACAACCGAAATCTTCCGACAAGTCCAAAGCTCGGGGTTCAGCTCGTTCACCAACTCACGCCTCATGCCCGTTCAAGCTGTAATATTATCGGAGACTTTGGTAAAAACACTTGTCTGTACAACATGAAAAGCAATTGAAATAGAACCGCTTCCGGTTGACATTACCACTAATCCTTGCGTTTTGTTTTCTGGGCTCGCTTGACCCGCCTGGTTTTTTTGGACAAGTCAACTGTTGGGCAACGACTTTATTACGCCACCTATACCGGTTCGTCGAGATCTGGAGAGAAGGAAACAAGTTTCAAGTTTCGTGAAATGCTGATTTCGAGAATCATGGGCGTTGCTACCAGCGCGGGCCGTTCGGATCGCGGAGTCCATAGCGTAACACAACTCGACCGAGACTGAAGCAGCCAGAGTCGGCTGCTGTCGTTGCCGTGGGATTTGGGGTTCGGAATTCTGGCCTGACATTGTATGTACATATTATCGGCCGGCATCGCCCAACGCCTCCGTCGTGGCGGAAACAGTTTCTTCCGGTATTTGGCATACCGGGTCTGCGGGGCCAGCGACAGAAAACGAACGTTTCGATATTGGTGCACTGGCCCTGCCGCCTGTCAGACTTGCCATGGTTCTAATCCCATGCCTTTACCAGTAGATCGGGTACCCAGGTCAAGCCACAGCCACTTTGCATAGTCGCCCGGTGCGGTGCACCGACATTGGGAACAAGCGGGGTATCAAATAATGGGGTCAAAAGCAGTATGGCTGCCACGGTGAGCCCCGGTAATTCCGAACATTTTGCCATAATCCTATTTCAAAAAGGTTCGAGAACTATGTACTTACGACCTGCTGTATGCCATGTGCATAACTGACAGAAGGGGACCAGTTCTCAAAGGAGGGCGATGGAGCGAGCGATTCGTGTCCTGCGGTTGGCTGACAAGCATTTGTCGCCTCTGTGCTGTCCGAGTGAGTCGCGCCGTCATATATATGCACTCGGCTGCCGAGTGTCATGGGATTCAAGGTCGACGAGAGTGGCAATGTTGAAATCGAGGTCCCTACTCTCTCGAACTGTAAAATCAAATCCTCCAGGGTGGTTTTTTTTTTT
>SRPV01001001.1:0-11668 GCA_018360135.1 Claviceps sorghi | reverse complement strand
ATATAGCTTAATAAAAAGTAAGAGAGTTATAAAAAGTGCTCTTATATTAGAGCTATATAGAATAGTATAAGGCGCTAATATTACTTATATAATAGGCACTATATTAAATATAATTACTAAGAAGTTATAAATTCTACAGATACTAATAATTATTTATATAGATTCTTTTTTGCTATATAAATACTTTATAAAGTTAAAAATAATAAAGGAAAAGAGGCTTATAATTAATATTATAGCCCTTTAGTAGTTATATAAGTAGCGAGAGATTATAAAGATTTACTAGATTAATAGGGAAGATAATATTATAGACTTAATAATAAAGGCAACGCTAAATAAGGCTTTTAAGGGCTTTATTAATATAAATAAAGCTAAAATATAAATAAAAAAATAAGTTAAGAGAGAAGCAGCTTAATAAGTAGGATTAAGGGGGTTATATATATATATATAGTGTTTTTTATAGTTAAAGCAGCTTAGGATTAGTTTAGTATAAAGCTAACTAATTAAAGGCCTTTTTATAGAAGTAAATACTTTAAATTTTATTTATTTTTTAAGCTACTCTTTAGGTAATTTCTCTTTTTTAAAAAAAAGAGAATTTATAAGTGTTAGAATTGCCCCTTATAGAAGAACCTTAGTATAGCTTAAGCGGATTAATAGGAGCAAGAGTAGCGCTCCTATTAGATATATTCTTATAAATATAGGGCTGCACTTAGGGGGAAAAGTAGGCTAATAATACTACTACTTTTCCCGCCTTTTCCAACCTTTTAAGCTAGCTTAGAACCTTTATAGATAAGCTAAATTAGACCCTTTTCTATCGCCCCTTTTTATTATATATAATACCAGCCGGACCAATAATACTAATTACCTTACTATTATCCCTTATAAAGTATAAAACTACCTTAAAAAAACACTTTAAATACTTATTTAATTAAAGTAATATCTCTTATTAAAGTAACTTTATAATATACTACCTTTTCTTTACCTATACTTAAAGGCTATTATATTTATAGCTTTTACTAATCTTAGCACTAATAAGAGACTTTAGCTTATAAATATAGAATTAACTAAATATATAAAATAACTATACCTTAAGTTTATAAAATACTAAAGTTACTTATTATCTAAGAATTAAGAGTATTAGATTTAGTTTAATAAAACTTAAATTAATAAAATTAATAATAATAAAAAATATATAATAGTCTTTAAAGGTTAGTAGTATTTTTATAGTTAATTATATAATACTAATATACTTCTTATAAGTAAAGATATTAATAAATTTAGTAAAATTAAAATATAAGCTAATAATTAAATATTTTAGGTATACTTTATAGAAGTTACTAAGGGTATATTCTTAGTTTAGAATAAGAAATAGGATATAATAACTTTAAAAACCTACTTATAGTATATTCTTTTATTACTTTATATTTTTTAGTTTTAGAATTCTAATTTTAAAATCTAGTAAGATAATATACTTTTATACTTAATAAAAAATACTATAAAATATATTAAGTATATATTTAATAGTAAAGAATTTATTTAGTAGTTACTATACTTAGCTAACCTAAATCCTATAAAATATATATAGCTTTAAATAAAATATTAAATTAATAAAAAGTATTCTTTTAAGCGCTTAAAAGGTTACTAATTATATAAGGTTATTTAAAAGGCTTAAAATATAGTGCTACTAAAGTATTTAAAAAAATTAGTATATTCTATGCCCTATAGGCTTATAGCTATTAAGGCAGTATATAAGGGATATTTAGGGTATTAAATAAGGCCTATAGATATATTTTTTTATATAGAAATCACACTTAGCTTAATGTTCTTTTTAACTAAGGCCTATATTATTATAATTGCTAAAGAGACACTTAATTAGCTAAACCCCCCCTGCAATGTTAATGTGTAAAATAATTTAAGGGGTGGACTGTATGTGTTTTATTTTAGGATCTTTTATAACGCATTATACAAGCTGTGTATGCTAACGACTTACGTGCTGTATCCCGCACGTAACAATATTATATTACTTATTTTTAAAAAGTTTTTAATTTCAACTTTTTCACTTTTAGATTATTTACATTTTTATTATTATTGTTATATGTAAGTCAATGTGTAGCATTCGTGGTTATGTTTATTATAATACAACACTTTTCTTTATACTTTCTTTACGTCATTTCATTCCATCCTGCCACCACAAAAACCGCATCCCCCACGCACACAACCACACCGTCCAACGCAAGCCACCCGCCCTACCTTAGGCGTAAATCCCACGCAGCGCAAGCCCAATCATGCGTCTGCTCTAGACGTGCTCGCTTGTCCCACTGGTCAGGACACGGGTCCCCGATGCCATTCGTGACGAATGACAGAAGTCTGGTGATTCCGGACGTGTTTCCATTTTTGGTGGAATGGGAAGGGTATCTCGCTGGCGGGGCTGGTCTAGGGTATCCCATTGGATGTGGGAAGCCGCCAACGAGGTCACGAAAGGGCTAGTGAGCGAATCGCACGAAGCCTAAATAGGGGGCACTTAATTTTTCACAGAAAACCAGAGGCACAGTTTGAGGTGCTATACTATTCCTTAGTATAAAAAAAAAGTATATATAATCATGAGTAATTTTCAAATTAATAACGGCAGCCTCAAAGTACCGGCGCTGATGCGGGTTTCGTGGCTCCTTTGCACGTCCAAAGGGATGGCGCGGGAAGCTGCTGCGTCGCGGGGGACATGCTGTCCGGCGAATACCAAGTTTGGTCTGGGTGCTCTTCTGCCCGGGCTGTCGGCTGCTCGGTTCGCAAGGTGCTGCCCGGGTGGCAAATCTTACAGTGGACTCAGCAAGTCTACTTCGGTGTCAAGAGACGACGGACGTCATTGGGGTTTGGTGCTGTTGCAATGGGCATGCCTAACAAGGCTGATTCATGTGATGTGGTCATGTCCGGTTCTCTAGTGCGACGGGTGCTCGCTCGGCTTTTGGGGTGCATGTGGCTGTGCATGTCCCGAGTGCCTCGTTTTACGGGTTTCCACCTCTGGGCGGGTATTTCTTCTTTTCTGGCCCTGTGCTGCTCAACTAGCCGCCGACCATGACGGCCTACAGATAATTGCAGTCCTTGCAGCGCATCCATGGCGGGACTACGATGCCAGGGTCGCCGATATGATCCGTCTGCGCTTGGCCCTTGTGCTGCGGGCCGCATCACTTGCGATGTGAATGTTGCCACCACTTTGGTATCAAGCATTTCGTATCAAGAACATAACAAAGAAGAGAAAAAAAAAATAATGCGACACGGTAGAAAGTATAAACCCAGCAGCGAATGAGTTGATTCTAGCCGTCTACGTCCGTAAACGCTGGTCGCTCGACGCCTTTGTATCAACATGTCGTGAACCGCTACCCGTGAACCGACCTTCCCACTTTTTTTTTTTTTTTAAAAAAAAACATATATATATAAAAATAATTTTTTTTTTTCCAGAGCCTCCACTCTAAACCAGGGACAGCTTGTTGGCAGCAATGTCCAGAGCGTCCACGTCGGGGGTGAGGCGGCAGTAGGCCTTTTTCGAACCATCGGGACTGTGAGGGGGGCGCGTTAGCGTAAACGGATTGTGAATAGGCAGCTGGCTTCTACACCGTGGCATCGTACCGGATCAGGGTGTTGATCTTGACGCAGTCAATGTCGTACAGCTGCTTCAGGCTGTTCTTGATCTGAGCCTTGTTGGCGCGGACGTCAACGATGAAGACCAGCGTGTTGTGCTCCTCCATCTTCTTCATCGCGCTCTCCGTGTTGAGCGGGTGCACGACGACGCGGTGGGCATCGAGTCTGGGCTCGTGCGCAATCGACTTGCGCATGTACTTGGGCGACCGGGAGAGCACCAGGGTCTTGGGGCGGTGGAAGGACGTAGACGTGCGAGTCTTGACATTCTTGCGGGAATGAACCTGGAGACGGATTGCGTCAGAGTCGGTTTCAACTAGAATGACGGCTTCTATGCCGCGAGAAAGGGGGGCAACATGACAAGAACAAAACAGAAACAGGGTGAAGAAAAAAGCAGAGAGAAGAAACCTACGCCCTTCAGGACAGCCTTGGCAGCATCTTGGGCCTTCTTGGAGCCAGCTGCGCAATCACCATGGTCAGCAAACGCCCTTCATACTAGAGATGAGGACTCGCAAAATCTGCTGCTTCCTGTACCTTTGGTCGACTTGGGTGCCATTGTTGCGATCCGGTGTTGTTGCCGATGTTGCCGATGTTGTCGATGACGGTCGCAATGGTGTTTTGGCGAAAAAGCTTGTGCACGGCGACTTTTTTTTTTGTGTGGGGATACCAAGCATAAGGAGATAGCCTCGCCTGATAACGAACGGGTATGGTTCTAGGGCTTGGGATGCCTTGCGGGATGGTCACGTGGGACAATGGATGGCGGGTCGGAATGGAGAAATGAGCTGCCGAACGCTCGCAGGGGCCATCTCCACCATCCCATCTCTCGTACGAGCTGTCCTTGACCGCGTCGTTTGTTGCAATTCTCACTAGTCACTCGTCACGCGCAACACGGAATTCAGGTTAGACTGCGTAAGTGACCTGCTCATGAGTCGTAGAAAAGCCCAACAGACTGCGACACTCGGGCCACTGGTGCTATGCCGCCCTCCGCGGTATGTTCGTTGAAAACTTCTATACAAAATGATGCGCGCGCGACAAAAGTATCCATGACCAAATGATGGATCCATATTGACTCCCATGCAATCGCCTCGGCCGACATCGTCTTTCCCTTCTGTCGTGGGACATGCTCACTCCTCCGCGGCAGAATCAATGAACGAGATCGCGACCAAGTACGGCGTTCGTGGAAAGATGGTCACGTCATTAGTACAATAGTTTCGAGTAACAGCTTGTCGAGGGCACTATTCCCAGGTTAGCTCGTCGAGGAAAGCGGGCTGGAAGACGAGCTGGACCGGCCCTCGGAGCTCTTCTCTTGGATGCAGGCACAATCTTCCTGGACGCACGTCTCCGACAAAGAACGATTGTGCTTGTGCCCATGCGGTCGGCGTCCATGACAAGCATACAAGTTGCGCCCCGTTTGATTTCCCAACGGTACATGCCTAGAGATGAGTGCCTCGACGATACATATACTCCGACGCCATGTATCAGGAAAGAGTTGCTCAATCAAGTACAGCGAGTTATATGTAAAGAAAGGTCTCTATGCGTAAAATCAGCGCTGGTGGTTCAAGGAACCCATGAGCTGTGCTGCAGAACTCTGCGGGACGTCGCTTTCCTCTTGGCACTGTTCCTGTTCTGTTGTCCTGTGCATAAACAGGCCTTTTTGGGACATTCTGCAGTCTCCAACGCACAAGCGATATCGGGATCGGGGTAGAAGAAACGGCTGCCCTTGAATTTCAAAATCGTGGGATTGCCTTATTTTGGAATTGAATGAATTTTTAGGAAAAAGGGCAGACGTGCTGCCCCCTCTTTTCCTTGATGCACTTTGTATCCATCTCTAGCTCGGAGATATTTTTGCCACCTCATTTAACACTGTGATGGCGGTACGTTAGATATGGACATATCTATACAAGTATATATACAGTGGCTTATAGGTATTTCCAAAACTTTTTTTGCACCAAAACTGTATAACAGAATATTTTGAATTACCCGGACTTACTGTACATATACACTATCTCGCTGTAA
Organism: Claviceps sorghi; assembly: GCA_018360135.1. NCBI lineage: Eukaryota > Fungi > Ascomycota > Sordariomycetes > Hypocreales > Clavicipitaceae > Claviceps > Claviceps sorghi. The sequence continues at coordinate 6,025 of SRPV01001001.1, read as the reverse complement.
TGCCGGCGCAAGAACCACATCAGAGCACATCCCCGAGGTATTCTGCCATGCACATGCTATTTCTGAGATGTGATGAATGCTCAACACGACCACAAGTGGGCGAGATTTGCCTTGGTTGGTTGCAGCAACAGACGTGTCATCACAGCCGACGCGCAAATCTGATGATTATCTTTGACCACCACCACCCCTCAGCACCGGCTCAAGAAAATCCCGTCATCAGCATTGCGAGCTGGCCACGTCGTCTACCCCAGCGCTCGTCCTTGGCGCAGAGATGTGACGTGGATATCAACCATGATAGCGCGACGAAGGCCGCTCCAAGTTTCAACGACAAAACACGGGATCCACGGGGTCGGGAAACCGGCGTGGGGACGCAGACGGAATCGGAGGACGGAACCGGAGGACAGGATCGGGGAGTTCGGAAATTTAGCGGGGCTGTCCCTGCAGCATCATTAAACATTCAATGGTCCGAACGGACGCAACCTTGTACCCAAAGCCTGACGGCTTGAGGCCTGGTGGGGGCGACGGGATCCAAACAAGGCCTTTTGTTTTGCCCATGGGCCAAGCGAGACATTGCCCAGTGCTCACCGTTCTCTCACGTCGTTCTCCGACGTCACGTTTTGTCTTTGTCCCTCGCAGGCCCTGGCCGGGTCCCGGCCGACGCGGAACATGATTTCCCGAATCAAAACCACCTTCGCAACAGAGAGACTCGTCATGGTGGCAAGCGCAACCTCGGTTTCTGCATTTGATGCTCGGCTGAAACGTTGCTATCCGTCAACAACAACCTTCTTTTTTGCTGACGAATGACAAAGGAACCGGTCACGGGCGACACTCAACATGACATGGCATAAGTTATAACGCCTTGGGACTCGTCTCACCATGTCTTGGCCCCCAATGCCGGCTCCACAGTCCACAGTCCACAGTCCACGGTGTACAGCGCACAACCCCCCTTGCCGTCCTGCGCGAGATAGAAAAAAAGATTCACACGTCAGCCCAAAATCATGCATTGCATCATGACGCCCCATGTGCATCATGTCATCGGATGCGGCATGCGGCATGCGGCACGCGGCACGCGGCATGAGAGACTACTTTTGCTCCTCGGCATTGTTTGGCTCCCATCCCGGCTTTGCCATCTCAAAGTTCTTGAAATCGAAGCCAGGCGCGACGGAGCACCCGACAAGCGTCCAGTCGCCCAGAGACTGGGCATGCTGCCATTGTCCGCGCTCCACGATGGCCTGTGGTCTTTGGCCGTCGCACACATCAGGGCCGAGGAGTATGTCGCGGACAGGTCTGCCATCGTTCCAGGAGAGTGAGAGCCGTAGGGGTGCACCGGCGTAGTAATGCCAGACTTCGACGGCGTCGAGCACGCGGTGCCAGTGCGAACAGCCTTGCTCGCCCTCGAGAAGGTAGTAGATGTACGTGCTTGGCGGGCGACCCTCGGATGCCGCTTCCGAGTCGCGGAATGTCTCGACAAAGAAGCCTTTCTCGGGATGAGGCTTGAGGTTGAGGGCGGTGATGACGTCCTTGGCTGTGCGAGCTGTCGCCATGGCAGATGGGGTTGGAAGAATGTCGGATGTTTTCCTGGAGGAGGGAGTGTGTGCGTGCGTGTGTGTGTGCGTGTACGTGTGTCCGCGATGTAAGGACTGCACAAGAGGGAACAGGACGAAAAAAAACGGAAACAGAATTTGGACGATGGGCGAGAAATAGCAAAATTCAACGTGTCGACAAAAGCATGGTTTGTCAGTCAAGGTAAAGCAAAGACGGGCAAGAGCCACGGCCAACGTCAGGTCCCTGCCAATAGATGTCAGTGGCAACTGGCAGGGAACTGGCAGACAATGCGCGGCGACTGGCAACAACCGGCAATGACTGTCAACAACTGGAAACAACTGTAAACAACTGGCAACAACTCAAAACGAGTGGAAGGGCTGGCAAGCAACCAAAATGCGTCCCCCGTGTGATTGAGCATCTGGTCTGGTGGCTCAACGTTGCTGGCAGCGCCCTGCAAATAAGCATGCAGCTGGCGCAGCCAAATAGCGAGATGTTGCATCCGTCGCAGCTTGGACGACAAGTGACGAGGCATTTTGATCCTCACGCGGTCGGAGGGCTGGGAGCCACGGTGCGTCGTACAGGCGTCATGTCGTGATCGTCTCGGGCAGTCTGTGGCCGTCCGGACCGGACAATGTGCCAACGGTGAGTCGAGCGGTCGATCAAGAGGACAGACGTGACTGAGAAGAGCAGGCAGACCAGACCAGACCAAACCAAACCGACCGGACCAAGCAGACGAGACCGAGCAGACGAGACCAAGCAGACGAGACCAAGCAGACAAGACCGGACCAAGCTCCTTCCTGGTCCTGCGTCTGCAACCAAGAGCAACATCAAAGCCAGAAGTCAAAACGCCCAGACTCCAAACCACCCCCCGGCGGCTGGTATTCTCCAGCTGCTAATGCCACCTTCTGCATCCAGTCTTCGTCTTCGTCGTCGCTGTCGTTGTCGCCTTTCGCCTTTGGCTCGGCTTGCGGCACCATACTCGCGCTCCTCTGCTACCCCGACGTGGCACCGCACGCAACTTGGACAGTCTCCAGCTGACACAAGTCGGCTGTTCTTCTTTCCAAAGCTGCATTGCCATGCTACTCCTCTCTCTCATCCCCGACGACGTTGACGCTTCGGGACCGCGAAAGCTGAGCCGCCTTGACCGCCCCCATTCTCTCCCCCATATTTCCCATCTACCAGTCACACGCGCGGAGCGATAACTGCATCCGCTCTTCAGCCCTTTTGCCTTGGACCCCAGACGGGCCCCAGACGGGCCCGAGACCTGGAAGATAGAGAGGAAGGTCGTGTGGTTCGCCAGTAGTGGCCGGTGGTGGCCGATGGTTGCCACTTGTATGGCGCCAATCGTCACACAGCATATCTTGCCTCGTCCAACGATACGTTCTTGAGTAGGTGCCCAGGTCAGAACGAGAGCAAGACGTTTACGGCAACGAGAAATATCTATGCCTCTCCGCGCTTTCCTGTGGACCAGACTCAACTCCAAATTATTCATATTCGCACCATCTTGGCCAAGGTCCTCCGTCGTTCCATGCTTTGCCCTCCCGCCCCGCCGATGCACCGGAGCAGATCGGTGTACATCATGTCGTGACCTTTGAACCAGAGACGACATCATATAGGCGACTTGGCTCACGCAAACACACCATCGCAACACCATCATACGTGTTTCCCGTTCAGGGTTACTTCCGGAGATGAACGACATAACAAAGGACTTGCCCATGTCCATGATGATTGCCGCCTTCACTGGCATATCATGGTACATCGGGGTAGAAATCAACATATCCTTGTTCCTCCTCTTCAAGCGACGGAGAGGCTTGTATTTTTGGTCATGTGCTCTGTCGTCCTGGGGCGTCATGCTGCAGCCGCTATTCATCATTCTGGCCGATTTTGGGGTATGGAATGATGCGGTGCCGTCCATCCTCATGATTTACCTGACGTGGTTGATCATGGTCATTCCCCAGAGTTGGGTTCTATACTCGCGACTGCATCTTCTGATGCGCACGGCGTCCTTCCTGGGAGTCATCAAGTTTGTCCTGATCTTCAACTCGATTGTGTTTTCCATTCCAACTATTGTTATCGGAACACTGGCGGTATGTGCTGTTTTTTTTTTTTTTGTTGTTGTTGTTGCTCTCTCCGCCCCTTCTCTCGCTCCAACTACACACAGTTTACGCGCATACGCCTCAGGTATATGCTATAGACACATGTCTTTGCACAGACGGACACGTGGAAATTCCGAGCAAGACACGTGAACGAAATCTAACGTGCGCCGACTCCTCTACTAGCAAGCGACCGATATAAACCCCAGCCTTGCAGCCTTCAATCTCATCTGGGATCGAATCCAGCTCGTGGTCTACTTTGTCCAGGAAACAAGCCTCAGCGTCCTGTACATATTTCAGACACGCACATACCTGCGTGGTCGAGCTCCGTTGCGAGAGCTATCATGGTCTGGGCAATCGACATTGCAGGGCAACGAGTATTCTCGATCGCAAGCGACGGACCAAAAGACAGTCTTGTGGCAGCTTATCTACGCCAACACTCTCATTATTGCGCTAGACATTGCACTTCTCGGCATCCAATGCGCCAATCTATTTCACCTACAAGGCGCCTTCAAGCCGTGCGTCTATGGCATGAAACTCAAGATTGAATTCGTCATTCTGAATCGTCTCATCAACATCATTCAACAACCTTCTGGCGGACGGATTTATATCCGCAGCGGACCCGAGAATAGCACTGGTCCATCGGGAAGCGCCACTAGGCCGGAGAGAGACCATAGATGGTGGCAGAAGAAGTCGGTTGCGGATGCTACGGAGGACCACGATGAATTGCAGTTGGTAGACGGGGTGGTTGTCGGGCAGCACCAATCCAGCACGCAAAGTGTCGAGAGCCAGACTCCAACCTACCACCACAATATCAAGTAATGCAAAAGCTGTGACGAAGAAAGACAAAAGACGGACAAAAAAAAAAAAAAAGGAAAGGAAAGAATATAGACAAGGGACAGGGGAAAGGAAAAGCATGCGAGTGAATGATGAGCAAAGCCTGGGATTTCTATATGCAGCACTATTGTAGAGCAAAAGAATGCAAGAAATGATGACGCAAACAACGGCGCATGGCGAGTGTGCGAGGAGATTGCAGAGTTCGACTTCGTACCACTCTACTCTCCAACGGGTTGACGAGTCACGCTGCCTGGATATGTACTCGACGAGCAAGAGGTTCGACTCGTTTCCTTCAGCACGATCCTCTAGGATGCCAGCCGGGAGGAGCCAGCTCGAAGCCGGTGGATGTGAAGCCTGGTGCGACTGGGAGTGAATGCGTTAGCTTCGTGGGGTGAAGATTTATGGAGGAGGGAGGAGGATGGAGAGGAGAAGAAATGTGAAGGGGTTTTTCAAGACGGAAATTATAAAAAATGATGATAGGAATAAGAATGATGAAAAGAAAAGAATAAGTAAATAATAGTAAAATATAGTAAATAATAGTTATAATCATAATTATAATAATAATCATAATCATAATCATAATTATAACAAAGAGAAATAGTATTAAAAAACAATAACAAAAAAAACCACAACGAAAAATACATTACAAAACACATCAAGGCAAATCGCCACTCACCCGTCGTCCCCACGAGCGTCCAACTCCCGGCCGACCTCGCCCTCTGCCAAGTCCCCTTGGGAACAACCACCTGCGGCGCCTGTCCCGCAAAGAGGTCCGGCCCCAGAAGGTGTCTCGCCACGGGCCGCCCGTCGTCGCGCGACAGAGCCAGGGTCAGGGGCGCGCCGGCGTAAAAGTGCCACACCTCGGTGGCGTCGACGCGGTGCCACTTGGAGGGGCCCTCGGCGCCCTCGAGGAGGTAGTAGATGAGGGTACTGAGGGAGCGGTTAGCCACCGTGTCCGGGTCCTGGAACGTCTGCGCGTAGTAGCCGCCCTCGACGTTGGGCATGAGGCGAAGGCGGTGGATGATTTGGGAGGCCGGGCGGTGGGCGATGGTGGTGTCCGGGCAGACGGCCGGCGTCTCGTCGAGGGCATGGGCGACGAGGCGCATTGGCGTCGCGAGGAGGAGAGGGATGGAGAGACGGAGCGGCATGCTGATGGGGGCACGGCGTTGCGCCGCGGGAGCAAGACGAGATGGGATGGAATGGCGAGATGGGCATCGGGGAAGAAGAACGTGGTTCTACCTCTCTTTTTGTTTTCCTTTGCCCGGACGAGAGATGCCTTTTTGTCGCGACCCCCCAGCCTGGGATGTCCAGCCTACCGTGCCAATCTTGGCGCGCTAGAACAAACAAACACCCCCCCCCCCTTCGTTCTTAAGCAGTTTCTTTTTTTCTTCTTCTTCTTTTTTTGCAACTCCTTCGTGGCCCTGGCCGTGGACCGGACACCCCGCTGCGTCTGAGTCGACTTGTTGGCACTCTGTCCGACCAGCCTCAGCCCCACGCGTGACACTGACTGGAAAGATGGACGGCGGGCGCTGTGCTGACTGGCTTTTTTT
>SRPV01001000.1:0-11671 GCA_018360135.1 Claviceps sorghi | reverse complement strand
AATGTGTGCGTGATGCATTTCCTTAGTGTGCGGTTCCGCTCAGAAACAACTTCTTTGCCAGGGACAAGTGACTTTATTGAGTTTGTTGTTCCTGCCGCCTAGGCCGTTGGCGCCCAGACCAGAAATCGTCCCGCCGGCCAATCACACAGTGTCGTGCGCCTTCCGTGCTCAGAGTCGGCAACTGCGCCGACTATTGATTGATTCAATCGATTGCCTCACCATCCAGCCCATCCAGCTGGCGGTGGAGCCGGGAGCTGGGCGGGTCTGCTACGTGCACCCGAACAGGCAGGCACGGCGCCGGATAATCGGAACACGCCCCGCCGTCTCTTGCGCCTCTGTTGCCCACACGCCCCATCCCGGCGAAACCTCCCGTCTTACCCCTGGCGCACACTTGCTCGTATCACATCCAGACTTGACTCCCTAGAGTTGAGTCGAGCTGCGTCTGTCCAGGCAAGCGCAGGCAAGTGCAGACGGCCCCGAGCACATTCGCGCACTCGCAAGCCCCGAGAGGCCATGCGCCATGGATTTCTGGGGCCGGGCCGGGCGTGGGCGTGGCCTGGCCGCCGCGCTTGAGGCCATCAATCCTCTCCTCGACTCCGCCGCAAGCCGTCGAGCTTCCTCTCCCTTTCCCTCTCCCTCTCCCTCTCCCTCTCCTCTCTCTCTCCCCTCGTTCGATTTCTATTTCTTCTCCCTCTCTCCTCTACACCTTGCTTCACTCCTTCTTTTCCTTCTTCTTCCTCTCCCTCTTTTCTCTTCACCTGCATTTCGCGTTCCTGTTCCTGCTTCTCTTTTCGACGCACGCAGCGTTTCCCTTGTCCTTCTTTCTGCACATCTTGCAAACAAACAGGTCGCTAGTCTCGACCTCTTTCACCTGCAACAGCACTTCCTTTCGCTGCTTGCCTGTCAATCATTGGCCTTTACGCGTCTTCGAAAGATTGCCTAACCCTTCTCTCCTTGACGGCCGCGCCGGTGTTTTTTTTTTTTTTTTTTTCCCTCCAGGTGACGCTTGCGTCGTCCAGCAATCTTTTGAATCACAGACAACACAGAAAAAACCAATAAAAAAGAAAGAAGAAGAGAAGAAAAGAGAAGAAAAAAAAGAACAGGTCTTTTTCTCTTCTACCAGCTGGACCGGCTTTTCAAATCGCCCTTCTCAAAAAAAGACGACCATATATTGCTACTGTTCATCCAACAAAAGAGTTTCACCTTCTTCTTCTTCGTCCAAGGACAACTCGTGCTTCGATATAGACACGTATATACAATACATCTCCACGCCGACAGAAAACATGCTCACCAACAACGTTGCTGCTCTGCTTGGCGCCGTCGCCGTCATCGGCCAGGCTGCTGCCTTGAATATCCACCGACGGGACCATGGACATGCCCACGGGCACAAGCTGGAAAAGAAGCAAGATGACGTTGTTTGGAAGACTGTCATGGAGACGATCTACGTTAACGGCGGCGGCGCGGCTGCTCCAACCCCCATGCCGGCTCAGCCTGCCGCTGCCGCCGCTCAGCCCGCCGCCCCTGTTGCTGCTGCCGCCTTTAATCTCAAGGACGACATTGCCGGCTTGCCTAGTCAGCTTCTCCACCTCGCAATCCCGTCTGCAGCTGCTTCTACCCCCTCGAGCAGCACTGGAGGCTCTTCCAAAGGCGGCTCTTCCAACGGCACCTCCTCCAACGGCCCTGGCTTCTCCGGCAAGCGTGGTCTGGCTTACAACGACGCCGCGCTGGCCAATTTCGTCGGATCGTCAGCCCAGAAGGGTGTTTTCGGCTGGGCTTACAACTGGGGGCAACATCCTGGCAATCTCGATTCTCAGTACGACTTTGTCCCAACACTTTGGGGCAGAGGGCCTAGCAACCAGAACAATGACTTTTTCAATAGCTGGCCCTCGAGTGCTAGCAAAGCCGTTGCCAACGGCGCCAAGGCTCTCTTCTCCTTCAACGAGCCTGACAACAAAGGCCAGGCCAACATGGACTGTCCAACGGCTGCTACTCTCCATGTTCAGCACATGAATCCTTACACTGGAAAAACTTTGCTTGGTGCACCATCTGTCAGCAACAGCAATGTCCCGGGCGAGGGCCTTGATTGGCTCAAGTGTTGGGTGGAACGCTGCAAGACTGAGGGCTGCTTATACGACTTCTGCAATGTTCACTGGTATTCCCCTTGTGATGCGGTTGACACACTCTACGACCACATTAAGAAAGCCCACGAAATCTGCGAAGGCAAGCCCATCTGGCTTACCGAATTTGCTCCCGTTGGCGCCAGTGATGCGGAGACAGCCGACTTTCTTGCCAAGGTCCTTCCCAAACTCGACTCTATTGACTACCTCCATGCCTACTCCTACTTCATGGTGGGATCTAGCCAGCTTCAGCTGCTCTCTTCCTCTTCTTCTTTGAGCAAGATTGGCAACAAGTACGTTAGCCTGTAAAGGAACTTTGGCGGACGTTCTTTTCTTCTTCATCTTCTTTTCATGACATTCTTGATATATTCCATTTGATTCGCTTCTTGTACACTCGCTAGGGAATGATACCCACTACACTTTTCCATGAACTTTTTTTTTTTCCATATTGGGTTCTCTTGGTCAAGATCTTCAATTTCCAACGTCATCTCCCTTGTTCACTCGGTTCTCGGTGTATGGGAGTAATGGTATGCACTCTTGGGGACAAAGGAGCTCGGGAGGCATCAAGGTCACGGCGCAACCAATTATTCAGTTTTAGCGTACAGGCGCGCGCCGACCTCTGACCGACACATATGAATTGCTCCCTATGATGTGGTAAACGGTCCGAGATGTGATGAAATAGGCATGGGAAGGGCACATGAACGCTTGGCCATGATGAGGAGGCCACTGATAAATGATTCACTGCAGAATAAACAAAAGAAAAGAAAAGAAAAGAAACAAAGGGGGGAAAACCCCCAAAAAAGCCCTTGGCTTGTCTTTGTGTATCAATCGTGCTTTCATTTTCATGTTCCAGGACCATGTTGCGTCTTGTCCACAACGACGGGCGTCTCGACTGCCACGTCATGTTGTGCCGAGGATATCATCCATCGCCTTTGTTGCCCACAGCGAGCATGTCGAAATGACACTTCAATCGGGAAAGCAACTTGGGATGGAGATCAAAGACCATGGAAGGAGCACAGAGACATACATAGACGCATATACATGAGTACTTTAGGCATGTATGTACTTTTAATGGGGACACGATGATGTCAATGGCGTGCAAATGCAATACGTCTCTGCAAGACAGATGGCACTTTGCTCCATGCTCTCGAAACAAGCTGCTGCCCTCCGCTAGGATTCAGGATTGCTTTCCGCCAGCACTCTGGCCAGTCACGTCCGATTGCGCGTGCCTGCATTTTATGAGTACTAGATTCGCAGGTACTAGGAAGGACGTAAGGGTACCTACCTGCTTAAGAAGTAGGCACCCAAGATAAGTAGGTAGTAGCTAGTATTTAAGCACTTGCAGGTAAAGTATCTGGAATAGGTATCTGGTAAGATACACAAGTATGTAGGTAAGTAGGCAGTGTAGCCAGCCAATGTGACGGTTGCCGATGTACCCGGAGTCCCCACATATCTCGGAGTCCCGGACCCATGGACGAGCTCCACTCGGCACGCCCGTTCCGTATCTCGCTAAACCCGGGATGGAAATGCCGAGCCGGTCGATGCCGAACCGGTCGCGTGTGTTACCCTTTGCGGTATCGAATCTTTCACGTCACTGCGGAATCACAGCCAAGGTGTCTTCAGCATGAAGCCTGTTCCACTTAGCCGACTCAACCCTTCGGTGGTACCACGATCAAGAGTAATGCTCGTTCGCGAATCACTACCTTTATTCCGGAAAGAGCCATCAAGTCAGCAGACAGGTGTCCAAGCTCCAAGTGTAGGTCCTGGGTACATCAAGAAGACATCGCGCCGCTCTCCTCGGCTTCTGCATACCTGTCTTGTTTTCCGCCATTTGCACTGTATTCGGCAAGTTGTGTCGTAGATTCCGGCTTGGTCTCGACCTTGATTGTCGTTGTAACCATAATACCACCGGCAGGGGCCTGCATCTTCCTTGCTGGAGTGTTCCCGTGTCCCAACACTCTAGGCAGTGGCGTCAAACTAGAGCCCTTTGACGTTGAAGACGCTGGCGAAGTCACCGCGCAACCAATGAAACCTCTGCAAGAGCTCGGTCCTTGGATGTATCTTCCATTGTAGCCTTCTGAAGTTGAACTGACCCTTGATGTACCCGCATTGTCCTTTGAGGTAACCCACTGGATGACAACGGCGGAAAATAAAACTTGAAACTGACATTAGCAAAGTTGTACCGCGGCATATCTCCATCCGAATGTCCTTATGTCAGAAAGGATACTCACTGTCGCAATTACAGCTCATCAGACACACCCATCCCGGTTCGCCATCAAGTGACATGAGCACCAAGAGATTGCTGTCGCTCTTTTCATTAGCTGTTGACGTTTGATGCACATTCATACGTGTTGTATGCCGACATACGTTATACTGCTTATCAAGGCACAGACAGCGCCAGCAAAGGATCGGAAGGCAATTGTTCGAAGCCTGGCGTTCGCCGGCGTACGTGGCATATTTTTATACGAATGGAGTTCTATGACTTTGTTAGCCCGTGGTTTGTTCCAGGTCGACGTAAGATTCGAGCTGGAGAAGAAGACCTACGCCGTAGAGGAATAATGAAAATGATTGTCAAGTACAAGTTGACAAAGGCGTCAAACGAGATCAGGGGTATTATAGCTATATTTTTCATACCGATTATGCACTCTCCCTTCTCCAGCTTTGCAATTCGACTGTTTTATTTGTGTGAGCGTGAGACGCGTATTTGCGACGAAGAAGAATGAGGACATACAACACAAAGTTCAGAATCACTATTAAGCAATAGACTCCGACCATACCGACCGAATTGAATAGAAAGAGCTTCGAATGACTCCTTTTCTTGCGATTGCCTCGAATGATGTGCTATAATGGTGAGCTTGTTTCCATTCATCTTACACTTGTTGTAAAGGACGTGCAACAAACCGCTTTCTCCACCAAGAAAAGATAAATAAGCTTTATATCATGTTAATTTGACCGTTAGTTTCGGTGCCAAGCGTGATTGACGAATGGAGAAAGGCTTACGATCTGGCTGGCTTAGATTAGCCACTTTAAAACGCGAAAAAGGGAGTAAAGAAAAAAAGAAGAGAAAGGAAAAAGAAAAGAAAAAAGAAACCGTCATGCTCAATGTATCGCTCGGGAGTAAATCAACCTTGGTGGTGACATAGCAGACAAGACACATCAAAATCGCACTGTCGCAGGTCTTCATATTATAGTTGACGCCCAATGAGTGCTGCAGCAACGCAGAAGCAACGACAAAGAGGTACGAATCGGCATAAATCGCGAAGACCACTAGGAAGGAAAAACAAAAAAGGAGAAAAGAAAGAAAATACGGAGAGGGAGAGGAAGAGATAGGAAAGAAAGAAAGGAAAGGAAAAAAAATTAGCTGCTGCGTTTGGGTACGGGATCAAGACCAGCTCCTTGACGTACACCAAACGACTAAAGGAACACGGCTCCAGTGTCGAATCGCCAGCCATCTCTGCGCTGCGCAGTCGTTAGGCCATGGCCCAAGTTGGCTGCAGCAAGCGTTCCAAGCACGAGTCACATCGATCGAGGCGCATACTCAGAAACATGGTCAGAACGGTAGTCGCCACCATCGACACAATAATGTTCATAAGTCTTCCAGCCAGGGGGGCCGTCTCGATCTGCGGCGGATTCATGCTCAAACTGGTTTGTTCTATTCTCGTGAAAGAAACAGTCGTCGGCTGTGCAATCGATCAGCCAGAGGAAGGGACAGAGGGAAGAACGAAAAGAAAAAAGAAAAGCAAAGCCAATAGAAAATGACAATAGGGACTAAATGCATGAGTCTATAGAAGCGGGTAGAGTTAACCAAGGACTGTCGGGCGACGCATTTGTCATTCTCGGCCAAAGTTTCGCCGTGAAGATGCAGCAAGATGCAGAACTTGCAGTCTTTTCTGCCGCGCCTTCACGAGGCAGGACATTGAACTCGCCTCTCAGCAAATGCCTTCCCAGTTTGTTTTTGCCGAGGAAGGAGCACCCAGCAACCGTCGCCTATCTCGGTACTTGCCTCCTAGCAGCCAAAGATCGGTAAGTAGTACTTACTTACCTACTTACTTACTTACCTAAGTAGGTACTTAAAAGAACAGTAAGTAGGAAGAAGTAGGTAAGTAGAAAGTAGGTAGTACTTGAGAAAGCACTTCCTCATGTACCAGCTTGGACATGGCATTGTCAAGACCATCTTAATCAGGTGGAACATTGCACTGGCTCGAGTGCAAAACGGGACACAGCGAAGCAGCTGGATGCAAAATATTGAGCTGTTTGGATTAAATATACTTTGCTATGTAGCAGAGTTCCTGGAACGCCATTCAATGCCTCCAACTCAGATCTTGTCAAATGACAAACCTCAACGCCGGGCAGTGTGGAATCCTCCCTTTTCGTTTGTTTTCGTTTTCGTTTTCTTTTACTTTTCATTCGTTCCTCGCCCTTGCCCTTCTTTCTTCTTTAGGCTTACCCATCATTCAACATCACGGCGTCACTAGCGGGGCATAACTCATGTCGCTGCCTGGGATCTGGTCCGAATTCTAAACTTGTCCTTTAACTTATCCGTCAATTTAGCGGCATGTGGCCTGCCCGTCGCTGTTGCTCCCTGAGCATTTTCCTCCTGATGCTGTGTATGGGCGCGTATTTGGCGGAGTGCTTCAATTCGTTCCTCAACCGGGGCATGTCGCAAACGATTCAAGTCAAATAGACGACTTAAGCGGTGGCCATGATGTACACATGAGCTTTCATGATCCTCTTCCTCGAGCGCAAGTGGAGGGGCCAGGTTTGCACCCTGCTCAGAAGATTCGCTGTGCGTCGAGTGACCAGGGCGAAGGTCGAGACGGCTGTTAAAACGTCAGTGACTAGAACTGGGACTGAGACTGGCCTAGACTAGACTGAACTGAACCAAGTGGAAAACGACCATCAAGAACATCCCGATGAAGGCATGAAGGGTTCAAAGGCTTACCAAAGAGGACATGTTCCAGAAACATTAATAAGCCATGGATCCACGCAATGAGGGTGAAATTGATGATTGCATGGTAAGACCCGCACATTTTCGCCTACTTGGAAATCTTCTGTACAGATGCAGCATCCGAGGTAAGCCTCATTCTCACAGGGCGCATCGGCAGGTGTACCGTCAGCAGCTTCCACGCGCGAGTTTCGACGGGATGATTCTCCATCGCCACTGGTAGCCTGTTTGTTCCCTGCTGCAGCCATAGCCTGCGCTGCCGCAGCAGCCGTTTTCGCTTCGGCAGGCTGAGCTACCAAAGTTGTGGCGTCCGCGGCGTCTTCGCTCGTCATAACATCCTGTCTCTCCGCCGTGACAGTGTCGAGTTCAAGGTCTGGATCAGGTTTGGCAGGTTCCTGATTACCAAACTTGACGATTGGAAGAGTATCGAGCACAGCACGTGCCAGGCCCTTGGCTCGACTCTGGCGAGGCCGTCCGCCATGTCCGCCCCTCGGACCATACCTTTCGGGGTACCGATGTGCGCGGACAGCTCCAGTGGCAATTATGATCAAAAACAAAAGAGTGATTACGCCCGTAATGGTGTATAAGATGCTCATTGCAACAGCCGAGTTGTTGTTGGTGCCACCGTCGGTTGACCCTGGAACCGTGTTCTTGTGATCCGTGCTGCCACTGATCTCGGCATCTACGGAATTGACCGCCTGCGTACCGTTGAGGTACGTCAAGACTCTCCCCGCCTCTCCGGCGTCAGCCATGGTCAGGATACTCGAGTAAGGCAAATGGCCGTCGTTGGTTATGAGGCATATGTTCTTGTCGGTGGAATACAGGATGATGGCTGTCAGTAGGGGGGAGGCCTTCATGAGGCTGGCAAGAATCGTATCGGGCGTAATGGATGCATTGGAAGAGGAGGCGTCGCATGACAGAAAGGCGATGGTGTTGTTTCCTCTTAGGGCGTTGTACGTGGATGTATTTGCAGCCTTGAGCGCGCCGACGATGTGAACAGACTAGCCATGAAAACGTCAGTATATACCTAGTGAACCAGGACGTTCAAAAGGGTCCTGTTCCACCATATATACGTGATGCACGCGTGAAGGGATGAACGAGCTTTGCTCTTACCGCGCGAAGAGGAGCCGATCCGTTCAGTCCGACATTCGCGGTCAAGGGTATCACGGTAAATTGCACTCCCACGCGTCCTCCAGGCTGCGTCGTCAGATGCAGATTCATGGCACTCGGGGCTGCCCATGCCGGAGCATCCTGGTGCGCAGTGGTGAAGACGGTTATGGCGTCATCCTGGCCCAGGACCAGCACAGACGCGAATGCCACGGCCAATAAGACGGACCAGAGCCTGATGCCCATGGCAGCCATGATTGCATGTATGTACATACGTTATACAGCTCGATTGTCTGTTTTCGTAACGTCGCAGGGGGACTTTGGGCGAGCACGGACGTGCCAAAGACAGCACGGGAAGAAGCAGCACGTCTTTCAACGCGACGGGCCCGATCGATCGGGGGGTTTCGACTCGTGCTGGCAACGACTGGTCATTTGCGTGAGGCCGTGATTCCAATCGAGAGAAGAGACATTGGCCAGGGCACGACGGTCGTCGCGACCCGACATCAACGACAGGGACGTAATACGTATGTTTGCGCGAGGGTAGGGAGGGGGAGGGAGGAGGAGAGAGGCACGGATGCGGATGCGCACGCAAAATGGCGTTGGGAGATCGAGGTGGGAAGATGAGATATACAGGAGGCAGACGGGAAGCAAAGACGAGACGGACGAGACGGACGAGACGGAGTCGTGCAGCTTGCATGCAGGATTGGCGGCGGCGGCGGCGGCCTCGTCGTCGGCAAGCTGAAGCGGATGGGATGGGAATCCCCATGGGAGAAGGAGAGAAGGGGGGGTGTTCGGATGGACGGGATGGTGTGGCTGACGGGGGCGTCGGGGACCAGACGTGATAGGCCCAGACTGCGGCGCGGAGAGAGAGAAAGCCGAGCCTCCTTCCGTCTGGCAGCCTGTCAGATTCGTCAGCTTGTCAAGTTGCCAACGTCAACCACTCAAGAGTCGAGATGGAAACATAACATGGAAGGCGGCCAGCTTGGCTCAGCTGACGAGTCGCCCCACTGCCGAGACAAATGATTTGCGCCATCAGACGCCATTCCAGCCAAGACGCTGGGACAAAACACGAGGCGGCATCCGCCACTCGCAAAGCCATGGCTGTGGAATTATGCGGGTTGCGGTAAAGAAAAAGGAGAGGAGAGACAAGAGGCCCGCAAGCAACAAAACAAGGAAAGAAGAACAGAAAAAAAGAAGGAAGTACTAAAGAAAAAAAAGAAAAAAAGAAAACAACTTAACCTATAACCGGAACGCCGGCCTCGATGTGATTGTTTTGCGGTTGTTCCCATCATGTACCGGCGCGGACACATGGGCAAGCGTAGCACAGAGATGCCGTTATTTATTTTTATTTTTTTATTTTTATATTTATTGTATATCTAAGTATATTTATATTTTGTATTTACTTATATTTATTTCTATTTCTATTTCTATTTCTATTTCTATTTCTATTTTATTTCTATTCTATTTTATTTTAATTCTATTTTATTTCAATTCATCTGCATTTCATATTTTGTCTTTGTCAACCTCCCCCCTCTGCATCTCCCAAGGACTCAGATAGTCCCGGAGTCTCCGGCGCTTCGCAAAACAACGCCACGGCCAGCTCGCCAGTCCCCCAGCCTTTCCATCTCGACGTCGGAATCACGACAACCCCCCTGCTCTCCCAGTCGCCGACCAGAAACCTCCAAGAACGGGGTAAACTCGCCAGGCGTCTCCAAAAGTTAGACTCGATGTGGCACGGCCCATGACGGAAGACCCCATTGAGTGCTCCCAACTGTACAATACACGTCGCCTTGCATGCCACCGCTGGGCAAGACGCCATAGTAGCTTGTCGTCTCTTGGTCAACTGATGCCTCGCTACAGCATCATCATGCTCACGCGCCTCTAAGTCGTTCCTCGAAATATCTTTCTTCCCCCTTTACCTCAAGCTGCGCTACTCTGATCCTGTAGAGGCTCCCAGCCTCCGGAAAATGTCCGTTTCGTCCCCCGTGCGACGACGTCGCCAACATTCTTTCTCGCGCCTTGCCATCACCGACGGACTCACCAAATTCGACTTCTCCCTCGCGCTTCATTCTAGACTCTCATCGAGAAATCCCCCAAGGGAAAACGTTCCGCTTCTCCCATTTTGTCCTCCCTGCCGTAGTATATCGACCAAAAAAAAAAAAAAACAGGCGTGTTCAGGCTTCTTCCCGATCCATAAGGTTCCGGTATACAAAACCAGCCTCCAGAATAAAGCGTGTGTGAATATTGCTTAAAGACGGAAGAGGATATATCCCGCTATGCATAGCACGGTGTTGGGCAGCGTTGTTCCTTCGTGGAATGATGCTGGGGTCATTACCTACATGAATCCTCTTTTACTCAGCCTCCTGCTTGTCTTGAGGTTTCAAGATGTTGAAGATTTTTTTTTTGTCTTCTTCTTCTTTCCGTCATGGCAGCCTTGTGCCAGAGAAGAAACTGCATTTAGCTAGGTCCTGCGTCTGTATTGTGGTCATGTCGGCACAATTATTATGACTTCTGATAGCCGTTAAAGCATAACTAAACGTTGGATATAGAGTTAGAAGCAGAGGTACCAGACGTTGGCTTTTCGCCAGACTGCCCTAACTATCACTTAGATCAATAATCAAAATAGCACAACAACCATTCAACAACAATATATAGGATAAGGGTACATCCGAACATTTCGCCATATGTTTGGGTATAGAAATATTGGAAATGGCATCCAGCTCACTAAACCTTCAAGCCCGAGTAACGTGATCGCTGCTTACACAGTCCCAGTATCATGTGGTGAACGCGTGTCGTTTCCTTCAGTCTGGATTCGACAGTGTTTTGCTGTATGCGTGGCCCCTCCTTTCTATGTATTGTCGGTTTTCTACATCTCTTCCATATCCTCAAGGTCGTCCATTGGAGGAAAATCACCAACTTCCACCCGCTCTGGACGAACAAAGACACCATGCTTCATGGACGAGGGCTCTCCCCAGTACCTGCTGCCATTGATGCTGCCGTCATTTTTGCCGACTGGCTCATCTAACCGGACGCCCACCCATTGCCCAAGGCCGTTTGGGATCTCAGGAACTTCGCCCACGTATTCAATGACGCCACGCCTGGTGTCCTCACCGCCAACACGGCATCTTTGACCGGTTCGGATACCACGTTGGCGCACCTCTTGTTCCAAGGCGTCCAATTTGGCCTTCTCCTGGTTTGGTGCATTGGGATCGAATCGACCAAGTTTCTGTGCCTTCTTCCACGCTAAGACGGAGTCGGATTTCTTCTCATACTCCTCCTCGGGCATCACATACTTTTCCACGCCAGACGTGTCGGTGTAGTTGGGCCTTGCCCCGGGAGGTCGGGTATCTGCCACCTAGTTTATAGAGTCAGGGCGTGTCAGCGAACGATTGTTTGACATTTTACATGACCTTTTCCTCCTGTCTGTGCCACCAAGCACGCAATCATTCCCCCCTTCCTCCCCCTCCCCCCCTTTTTTCTTTGTTTTTTTTTTTTTTTTTGC